>UELV01094186.1:41108-82248 GCA_900490015.1 Megastigmus stigmatizans | reverse complement strand
CTCTCTCTCTCTCTCTCTCTATCTCTCTCCGGATTTTCTCGCTTTCAATCGTCGCTACTGGCGACGCTATCGTTACAGAAGTCGACCGCTTCGCTCCAGCTATTGTTTCCCGCTGTTGCATTCAGCGCCGAGTCTTCGGGATGAGCGAGCCGACTAGAGATAGGCAGCAGACGAACCACAGGAGATGGAGAAGTAGTCCTAACGAAACGCGAGAACAATAATGCGAGAAACTTCTTTTACTACTCTTTGTCTTTGTCAATGTTGTTTGAGTATGCTTTTGGGATTTTGGCGGATTATCTCGATTGGGCGTTTGAAAAATGTCGATTTTGTCTAAAAATTTTTCTACTCTTTCAATAATTTTTTAAAGTGAAGTTTTTTGATGTTGTTTGATTTTTTAAATTACAGGTTATATTACTCCGCATAATTGATGTTAAAGTAATATGGATGGTATTGATCACTGAGTGCAATCAAAGCGATATTGATAAACATATTTTGCTCTTGGCATGTAACATGGTATAAAGCTCGCGAAACGAGGGGAAATCAGAGCTTGATAGTCAGCAGCTGCCATTTTATTTTGATTTCAATATATATATACATTTGGAATATTTTTGTTCCCTTGACAGGTAATTATGGTTGGCTTTTCGAAAATAACAATTTCCATTTGAAATGTACTTTCATCGAAGGCAAAACAATGGTCGACTAAACCAAGAGGAAATTCAATACTTTAAAACAAGAGAAAATTAATATTTTATTTTTTAATAATTGTATAGTTTATATGTCTCGCTTACAATGTTTCAAATTAATAGTTTTATAGACAGATTTTACAAGCACTCGAAACGAAATATAATTTCTTTTGTTTCATCTATACAATGTATCAATCCCGATCTTTGGTAAAAAAAAAAGATGAATCTTCTATACAAAAACGCATGAACTGATATTTTTCAAAACAATATCAATCATTATTCAAAATTACTCCTCGATACTCTAACATTGAAAGTAAAACCTCGCACACCTTTAAAGAGAATTCATTTTCAAAGAAATGCACATCCACCAAACAGCATTCCTCCAAGAATCCTCATTCTCACCTACCCGCGAAAACTCTTTTCCACCACAGCATCGCACACGAGACCATTCCGTAATTATTCAATTCCCCAATCATTCGATTCTCGCATCAGCCTGTGCATATCTCGGATAGAGAGAGAGAGAGAGAGAGAGAGAGAGAGAGAGAGAGAGAGAGAGAGAGAGATAGTCGCCGCGTTCAATAGCCTATCCCGGCTTAATCTGCTTGCATTGCGCGCGCGCTGCTGTCTGTCGCACTTTGCAACGATTACCGGGTTGGACCGGGCTGGGCTGGGCGCGTGTCCTCGCGCTACTACTGCTGCTGCCTCAATTTGCTTTCTCGCGGGGCCGTATAAGCGCTTGTTTTCAAAGGGAATTATAGAGGATAAGGATTGACAGGCGATCCCCCTCCCCCTTCCGCTGTTCGTGCCCCGCGTACGGCGCGGGCATCTCTCGTTTGATGGGTATAGAGCGCGACACTCGCGCGTTGGTTCACCGATGATGACCGACATCGCGCCGATAAGCCACTTCTTTTTAATCACACGCGCACCCATTGCCATACGTTTGTTTGTGCGTTTCACCTCGAACTAGTCGATGGTCAATTGTTTTCTCTTTTTTTCCTGTAATTTTTAACGTTTTCAAAAAATTCCACTCAATGATGGTGAAACTGCTGTTCGAGTATTTTGAAAAAGCCTACTGAGTCCAATTCAATTTTCTGGTATGTGTGTATAACAATTTTATTGGTGAATTCTTTTTTTTTTTTTAATCAAAGTAAAAATTATTCGCGCACTGTCGTAATCGAGTTCTTGTATTTCTATCACGAGCATAAATAGCTCGCTAACTGAGGCCGATCAGAGAATAAAAGGTGTAAGCGCCGATAAAAGTGAAAAGGCGAGGGGGTAAAAAGATGGATATACAAAATGGATAATAACGAGAGGATATAGCGAGAGGGAAAGCAAAAGGATGGCATAAAGAGGGAGAAGATTAACCAGTGAGATCGTGAAATAATTATCGGCTGAGCGGACCGATGCGCGACGCTTTAATCGGACAATTAGCCATTGCGTCAACTGTCCTCGCTCGTTACGCGCAGAGGGAAATTCTCTCTCTATCGCTCTCTCTCAAATACGTATCTCACTCTCGTTTGCGTTTGCCCCGGCCGACGCTAATTAACATAAGCGCGGCACGCATACACGGGATGTACGTCTCTGACATCGACTGTGGACTCTCCTTCATCCCTCTTCTCTCTCAGCTCTCTCTCTCTCTCTCTCTCCCTTCTGCTCTCTCATCTCTCTGACGCACTTCCCGATGTTTTTGGGAAACTTGAGAGCTACCTTACACTGCGTCGTTAAACTAGTTAGAAACTTGCCCCGCGGGGAAATTGTCTTGCTAATCAAATAGAAATAAAGCACGAGATTATCAAAACTTGTATAGCTACCTTCTTGATGGAAAATGAAATAAATAAAATTGATCGTCTCAAGAGTAGCAGTATATTTCTTCCACGTATATTAGTATGATTTTTGGACTATTAATTTGAAAAAACGTGCAGGTTTCACAAAGTTGTAGCTTATATTTTTATTCGTAAATTTCTTATCTTACCAAAGGAGGTTACATCAGCTCATTTTAGTTAGTAGTAGTTTGACCACTTACCTAAAACAGAAATAATAATAGTTGATTAGTTTATAATGTATGCAAATATTCATTTCATTTCGATTAGGAAATTAAACGTAAATTGTTAACATTATTATGATCCTCAATGAGAGAATGTATAATCAAAATTGCAAGATCAAAATTATATGAATTGTTCTGTACAAGTAATATTATTAATTGAATTAGTTGTACATGTTAATTATTTGTATGCAATGCATATACTCTAGAACTTTCGAGATTTCTAAAAACTATCAGTTCAATGTGTCGCAGTTTTACAGCAAACTGTAGTTTCGCAAGCATGTTAATATTTCAAATCCTGATGTTCATAGATAAAATAAGTCAAATTTATCAAAAATCATCACATTGCTTTTATTGTACGTATTCCAATTTCACCTGCGCATAAGCAATGATCGCCTCTAATGAGAACTCTAAAAGGTAGGCAATTAGACGCTAAGCAGTATTTTTTTGTGCATAAGGACACCATTTTATCCCACAACTTTTAGCATCATCTACACACACTCGACGCAAAGAGTTCCTAAAGAGCAAAGAGCTTCTAAATTTATCCTGCAAAAGCCAAGCGCGAACACAGCCCCGGAAGCTGGCGCAAGCAGCAGCCTCCTACCGCGACTAATGAGACGTTGAGACGCATCAGAAAGAGACAGAGAGCTGCAGCGGCACTCGCGTGCTACCTTATACGAATGGCACAAGGGTTATAGCGAAAGAAAATTAGCGATTTTGTGCGATAACTGCTGCGCGCGACCCTCGTCAGTGTCAGAAACTAACACTTTCCAATAGTAATTTTCGGGCCTCGAGAGCTGCGAGTGTGCAGCAGTCACGTTTGCACCGCCATGCAGCCCAATTGGACGGCGCATACACTGCACATACGGTTCCGCGATCAACGATTCCGCTCGCCGACGACGACCGATCGATCAGATCGAATGCATTTTTTACGAGTCCCTGCGCTGAAAGGGAGCTCCTGCTTCCGCACCCTTTTCTCTCTACCCCCGTTACCGTGTCTGCATCATTGATTTTCCGTGTGTAGGGGGGGGGGGGATGCGCGGTAGGACCTGCTCAAATGCGCTCGCAGGATCCCAGTCAGTCAGTCATATACCACTCGTTGTTCTCTGAAGCCGAACTGACTGTAGTGTGGACTCTGACAAAATTACTCGGTGTCTGTCACGACACTGGGGATAATCGAGCGACAATTTTTAAGGATTTCGGTACTTCGCTAAGCTCTTTATAATAGTATTAGAGGATGTAAACTAAGGACATTCAATTTAAGGGAGACACGCTGTGAAGTACACGCATAAGGATCATATAATTCCCTCCTTGTGACCAGCGCGAAATCTCACAAGTCAAAGAAAGTTAACAACGACTCCATCGTTTGAGATTGGCCTTAAGTTTGCCTCAATGCTTGTTGCATTGCTAAAGAAAATTATTCATATTTTTATGTCTATTGAGTTTACAGCACAAAAATGAATGTATTTGCGCGAGCCGCAGTCATTTTCATAAGCTTATTTTGTAGTAAAATATGGTGACCATACAATCTTCGAATGATGTTTTTGAATTTTCACTCGACAAGATATATATTAAATTTGGATTCGGTTGAAAGTGCTTCAAGATGCTTACCCGCGCTGCAATATTATGAATGGATGAACGTGGGGATAAGTGACGAGCATCTGACGTATAAGCCTAGCAGTATATAAGCTCGCTATAAAACTTTATTTTTGTCTGCATCTAGGTTTCCTGAATAATAAATTTAAATATAATAACTGCTTTATAGGAGGTCTTTTATGACGAAGTTTTGAGAAAATATTAAAATAAGATAGGTACAGCATTAGCTATAAGAGAGAGAGAGAGAGAGAGAGAGAAGTACTTGTTAAAGATGATTTCCCACGATAAAAACTCAAAATTATGATAGTGGTTTACATATTTAAAAAAGTAATATTCTTCATCAATGCTCTGTGTGCCAAGAATAACAGTAAATAATTCTTATACACTTGGCTTATAGTTTTAACAAGTACATCGTATGACAAAATCGACTCTCGCGCATACTTTACCCCATAGAATTAAAGAGCTTCACCTATACCGAGACATGCAAAAGAAATTCCAGTGTTTTTCGCTATAGAGCAGCAGCCCCCCTCCAACTGTTCCGATTTCAAACGCGTGCGCGTACCGCATCCACCGCATTCGAATTCTCGCTCTGAATACCCCGTACACACAGTCCATCTCCTCCCTTTTGCTCCATATACCCCCTCCCCCCCCCTCACCCTCACCTCGAATACCACGCCGACGAAATACCTCGAACGAAATTGAATTTTCGGAAACTTGTATATTTTATCTGGCATTCCGCGTACATATCCTGCGTAGTGACGCAGCCAGAAATCTGACAAATGTGGGGCCCTTCTATTCGCTCTCTCTCTCTCTCTCTCTCTCCCTCTCTTTTCGGCCCAACAAATACCCACACACACAAATATATCCCAGTGGAAAAAGGTATGGCTTCGTTGAGGAAAAAAGTCCTTGGCATTTAGTCGGTCGAGTGAATTTTTTCTTCACGCGTCGTTAGTGTGGTGGAAGGCAAAATGCCGTGCCTGCGTTTGCCCGCGGATGATGTATCATATTCGGGTGACCGCTGTGGAGATCCGTGAATCGCGATCTCCTTCGATTCAAACTATTAAGAGGGTCTTTAGGTATTCGCCTTTTCCTTGAATTTCTCTTGCGGAAAAATATTTTCCGTTCGCTGCTCTAACGTATTAAAAGCTTATTGGGTAGCTGGACATTAAAAGAGTTTTAAAACAAAATCAGGATAACCATGAAATCTTGAAAATATATAATAATAGTTGACTCAACTACTGACTGCTTTAATAAAGTTATCCATTGTAAATCCATAAGAAAAATAACATTATTTCGCATTTAGAACAAAATACCATTCCAGGTTAAACAATCTATTTCAAGCTTTGCTTCTGTTCTCTGGACTATTCCCACGCGAAATTCGCGTGGGGTCATTCCATTTCGTTTGATCAACCTGACTTCCCCCGTCGTCGTTAAATATAAAAAAATTAAACTAACAAAAAAAAAAAGAAATACTCGGCCAGATGGCTCGACATAATAACCTCGCTGCAGTCGTTAAATTAGAAGTTTGTCGTTAAAGAAGTAACGATCTCGAATCAAATAAAGTGTCGCCGCGGCGCCGCACGGACTCTAAAAGCAAACAATTTGAGAGAAAAAAATGTATGTCACGGTGTACGAGAATCAGACGCGCGTGTAACTGCGACTCGCAACTTACACACAATATTATTAACATTTACATTGCTTTATTTACACATGCATATCACCGATAAGGAAAAGACCTGTTTACCCAAGACGCATAATGGATTAGCTTGTTATTTCGCGAGTTACATCGCACGCACCAACGCAACGCGTCAGGCAGCGAGCGCTTTGAAGTTTTATTGCGCATGGCTCTCGTAAAAGAGGAAAATGAACTATCCAAGCAGCGGAACCAAACGAAAAGAAAACGCATTTTGCAATAAGAAAAACGTCCCGTTTTATTAAAGGATCTGTTCGTAACAATGCCCTTTAATCTCGTATAATTGCAGACTCTCTCTCGAAGCCTCTCGCGGTTATTTATGATATCCGCCAGCTCCTCTAACAATCTCCGCGAATATCCCCAGTTGGCGCCACGTATACCGACTGCACCAGCAGCGCCAGCGATATCGCCTATTCTCTCCGCAAACGCGCGCGGCGCCCTCCCTCATCTCATCTTCCAACCACGCATTTTCCTCGAACGGCTTTTTACTTCTTGGCACGTGACACCCACGTCAAAGTACGTGCCAACGACTCTCTCTCTCTCTCTCTCTCACTCACTCTTGCATCCGTGTGTGAAAAGCTGTGTATACACACAGGAACTGCACTGCCTCGCTGCAACACAAAATCGAGAGCCACGAGAGTTTTGTCTTGAAGTGTATTAATGACATTGCCGTCCGGTCATTGCTTTATAATTCATTTTGCGTTTTCACCACGCGCTTGATTTATGCCGTATAATTTTTTACCTTCCCTCCGCCCCCGTTAATTGTTAACCGTGGCTGACGGGTTCAGTAAACTCCAATGAAGTGAGACGCGTGTGAGGAATTTTACATTGTGTTCACGGAAAAGTAGATTAAACTAGCTTGATTTAGTTGCGAATAGTGTGCGTGTGTCGTGAGGCGTGACACGTGTCATGGGAGTGAAGGCATGCACTTAAATGCGATGTTTATTAGGTCCTCAGATGAGAAGAGAGTAATTTCAGGTACCTAGTAGTCATTTAATTTTGAAGTTAACCCTTGCTTTAAATAAATCAACATGGAAATCTGTACTGCATAATTAAATAACTGTATATCATAGTATTGAGAAAATTAATGGCAATAAAAGTTCGAATAGCCTACATTTTCGAAACTTACAAGTTGAACAGATAACACAGATATTGCTTATTCCCAGTGGAGCGTTTGCGAATTATCGGTTTGAAGATAAAAAGTAAGCTCCGCGAGATAAAGGTATAGATATTTGATAAATAAAAAGAAGGGACCACTAACCGTGTTATAATCGTATGGACGCGCAGGAGCAATATCGAGAGTATAGAATGTTGATACTTTAAGCTTGTCCAGTATTGTTGAAATAGAATCTCGATTATCGAGGACGCTCGCGAAGGAAAGAAGGCCACGATACACAATTCCGATAATAGTAATCCACAAGTTCAAGCACTTATACTTCTCATCGCTGTTATTTTTATTGTTATTGTTGATATATTGTTATTCTTATTGTTATTATCCTTTAAAATACGGAAACAAAACATATTGCTTATATATGTGAGTATCGAATCTTTTGTTCGTTATCATTGTTAAAAATACTTTCAAAATTTAATGGTTTGACCAAGATTGGAAGTTTGATTTAGTGCTGAAAGCTTATTAGCCCTAATCAAGAGCTGAAGTAAGATTGGAGTCCAACAAAGATTTAATATTCGGTCTAAATAAAATATTATATAATAAAATTATTATATCCTCTTATTTATTATAATATATGTTTATATTTAAAATCTGACTCGAGCCACACGAACTTTACCGCAAGCAAGAAAGACGAAAAAGCTCACGAAACTGTCTCTCCGCTTCATTAATTATCGTGAAACTTCCAAGAAACACACGCACACACACACACACAGAGCTTGGCCTGTCAAGTCAAAGCCATCGACGCGAAAACTCGGAAAAAAGGGGGCTTAAATCAGCGGCAATTGAATGCACCCCCCTAGAAACATCGAGTCCCGACCAGCTTTCCCGAACGAACAGCGCAGGCAGCGTCTTTGCCATACATCTCCACTGCATTCGAAGAGCAAGAGACGAGAGAAAGAGAGAGAGAGAGAGAGAGAGAGAGAGAGAGAGAGAGAGAGAGAGAGAGATCCCAAGGCTTTCTCGAGTGGTGGGTAGCACTTAGTCGCGGTTCGTTAGGTGCCGAGATTTCAAGCGCGGGACACTTGAAATTTCGAGCGCCCACCTCCTCTTTTAGCAGAGAGAGAGAGAGATTTGGTAGGACGAGCGCCTGCACGTTCTGCACCGGCGACTCGCAGCCGGTCGCTTGTGCAGTTTTCGCTTTTCTCCGCCGCCGCGTAACGAGGAGGGCGCGCGCACCGTTCTCTAGGATGGACGGTTTCTCTCTCTCTCTCTGCTTCAGAAAAGAGAGCGTAATCAGAGCTAATGCACCGATCAGATCTTGGCTCAGGTATATATATACATATACGAGCCACCAGCTAACGGCGAAACGTCGATAATTGTGTCTTTATCGGCGGTAAAGAGAGCGCGCGGGCACAAGGTATACTGTATTCGACGGCTGCGGCTTTGTCGTTGCCGCGCACAAAGGTAATGATGACCACTCGGCCTTTTCTTATATTTACATGGACGTGTTTCGGCGCCAGCTAAAGGCTTGATCGATATCGTCTTATTAATAATTAATGGGATTGATAAGAAAAATGGTCGATATTCGCTTTTGTTAATCTGTATATTTAGATGAAAATGCGCATGGCTCGCGTAAACGAATAATGAGACTTTTTAAGTAAATACTATAGAAGAGTTTTATTGCAAAAGTGTCTATTCAAATCTCTACCAAATATAAATTTGTACTTTGACGCATGGGAAATATTTCTTTGTTTTTCTAAAATAAAAAATTCGAATTTTGATTTAGTGGAGCCTGTCAACGATGTGCTGTTTGATAAGAGGGGCACACAATCCGCCTAATCGGAACTAATATATACAATTAATCTTACGAGGCATGAAAAAAAGAGGCGAGAGTTAAGAAGGACGAACTCGTCAGAGTATGATAACGATGAAACGTCAATAACTGTGCGCCTTTATCGCCGATAAAGCTGGGGCTATTGTTGCGGAATTTGATCGGCGAGCGGTAAAATATGGGTAATCACAGTAAATCAGATGAAGCGCACTTCGCAAATGCGAGCAAATTAAATATAGAGCTTTAATAATTTTTCACGACCATAAATGTATGACGATCGAAAGGTTGCAGCAACAAAACGAATATATTTCTTTTCCGAGAAATGTACATTTAATTATGTGACATTAAGTAACTGAAAGGGTAAAGCGTAATAATAATATGTGTGAGTTTTTAAATATGTTTGCATAAAACAAAAGATTTTATAGAAATTACCACAGCAGTATAAATTTAATCAAGAGTATGATAAAAAATTGTATTTCTCTACAGTATTTTTATGATGTTTCCGGTAGAAATTATGTTACCATGGAAATTTTCATAAAGCCTTTTTCTGAGTGCACCTGACTCTTGATACAGAAATGTAACAAATAAGTTCGAAGTAACGTTATCGTTAATTATGATATATCAACAAAGTATAAACCAGTGTCTCGAGATAATTCATCCCTCATTATATCTCCGAAGGTTAAACTTGCTTTCTTGCGATAATGTTAAAACTTCTAAATTACCAAGGGAAAAACGTAAAAGAAGAAAAATGCAGCACACACATCCCTTCGCTTAAGGCTGCGAGCAATTAATTTCTTTCAACGAGCAGCGCATCACGAAAGACATGCGAGCACGGCTGTGTACAGCAAACGCGCGGAGTATCCAAATGCGCGGAGAATCACGTGGGAAAATTGTGCGCGTCGGGCATATTTCCTGCAAGAGGTGCAGAATAATGCAGGAGAGCCTTCGATGGCCTTGAATATAACATCGTACGATTTCTGTGAGAAAGCATCGGCGGGTTAAGCGGAGGCGGGTCCGTGTTCGCAAGGTCGGACATTCTTTGATTACGACCAATCCCGCAAAATCGCTCAGATTTCGAGAGAAAATGATCGCGCGATATAATTTCGCGGATCAGCACAAGTTCGGCCGTGAATGAGACTAATGGATTTCCGAAAATGCAAAGAAAGGCAGCGTTAAAAATTGATATTCCCCTGTTTTGACAAAACAATTTTCGAATCGAGACGAAGAAAAGTATTTGTTGGTGCGTATAAAAACAGACGTGTATAATTATTTTCTATTATATATATAATAAATAAGTAAATCATAAATCTTTGACATAATTAAGAGTTAAAATACAAGGACATGTTAAAATGAGTCATTGCGAAACAATTACCGAAATCCTCGATCCCCAATAGCCTAAAACAAATAAAGCCGTATATTCCAGCTCCGCGCAGCTAAAGCAATAAAACATAATCTTTATTCGTTTAGTACGGGCAAAATAAAAGGCGACGTCCCCCTTGGTGCAAGCTCGGGTCCCGGTCCTACCTTAATCACTCGCTCCTTCTCTCTCGCCTCCCTCTCGCTTTCTGCAGCGACTAACGAAAGTTTTTGTCTATAAGAGAGTCCGATTTTCTCCTCGATTGAAAATAAATCAGGCGAGAGGTCGTGCGACGGCGATATTAGCCGTGTGGAGAGGAGGCGCGGGGCGAGCAAGAGAGCTACGCAAGCGCGCGCGCGCGAATGACAGGCCGAAGAAGGAAAAACGGCGGAGAACTTGTCGGCTAAATCGAGCGTATCGGCCGAGGGTCGATTTCCCTCTAATCGACTTACAGACTAGAGGGCTTGAGAAGCCTACGGTAACGAGCGGTTAAGAGAGGAGAGTCAGACGCTGAAAAGAAGTTACGAATAAAAGGGAGAGGCAGAGAGAGAAAGAGAGAGAGAGTGAGAGGGGGGGGGGGGAGGAACTGCTCGACGCGCCTTTGACCTCGGTCTCAAATCTGTTTCTGTCTCCTAATTCAATTTTTTTTCTGCTTTCCCTCGATGCGGTATCGCAAAAAGTCATAAAACTAGTAAATGTCCAATTGCGTGACGACCCAATGGTTATATTTTCCACAGCTCACTTTCGTTCCGATATATTTCTTTACCCAAAGATCTACACTACAACAAGGAAACCTTCAAAAATAAGCTGAAAAAGAAAATTACTAAATTCGTTTCAATCATTCGTTTCAATCCATCTAAGAAAAATTTTATTTGATTTACAGAAATATTTACTTCATTCAAGTACTGTTTTTTTTTTAAATTAAATATACTTAGATTAAATATTTCATTAAATTAAATAAATTTTTTCTTGGAAGGATCGAAACGAATGATTACTTGAATTTAATCATTTCTTTTTTTTTCAGTACAGCCATTCGCAACAAATGATCCAAAGTCACATTCTTCTTCTTCTCGGCCGCCTGAATAATTTTCGCAGTCCAATCGTATGATCATGTTTAAATAAGGCAGCCAGAAACAATTTGCCAACATTCCAAAGCAGCTCATGTGCGCGCGGTCCATAGCCTTGGTCGAGAGATCCCTTCAAGCAAGCAAGCAGCCAAGAAGAAGAGACTCTCAGGTCTCGCTTACCGCCTCACATTCTCTCCTGCCTAATGCAAATAGAAGGGGCGCGAGAGCTGCTTTGCACTCGATGTGTGTGTGTGTGTGTGCGAGCAGCAGTAGCAGCATCTTCTCCATGCGCGCCGGTAAACAGATGCTCGGGGGGTAGGGTGGATCGGGAGGGATTCCCTGGAGAGTCAGGCGCCCTGGCTGATTGGTCTCGAGTCCTCGACGTCGAGGCGCGATGCCTGATTTGCGATTCGGGCTAGCCTGAATTATTCAGGAGGACTTCTCTCGCTCCTCTCCCTCTCGCTCGACTTTTTCTTCGTTTCTCTCTCCGGAGGTGTAGGGCGATATCGTTTTGGAGCATCGGACTCCTCTCTTTTTTCCCCTTTTCCTCGGGCTTTCGTTCTTCTTTTTTCTTTTTCTTTTTTTTTACAACGTAGGTGGAGGGTAAGGCAAACGCGCATCTCTTTGAGGATCGGAGAGTCGTCGCGCAGCGAGATTAGACGTTTTGTGTGTATTGACGCGAAACATTTTACGTGTATATGGACGAAGAAGCCCTGTGAATTGTTTATTTCTCTCACTGGGAAACTGGGAAATTAGTCGATAAGAAATTATTCAAGCGTGAAAGAAGCGATATATTACCGAGGAAAGTTGAGTTCGTTCTTTGGGATTATATATGTAACTTTTATGTTATTATTATTATTCAGTGATTGTGAGTTGAGTGACCTCTCGTTGTACGAGTTTGAAAATCCTATGTTCGCAGATATCGTAGCTTCCTCTGGGAAATTACTGTATGCACAGAGGCCATGAATGCATCAACTCGTTTTACTCAGTTTTTCGCGTCAACTTCTGTCCGCTCATTAAAAAAGAATGTCCCCGTAACGTTAAGTGCAAATTAAACGCTATTGGAGCTCTAAGCGCTTGCTTTCAGAAAGCTGATGATTTGCAATGCCATTGCATAGGATATTTGACAAGACTCTGATTAACAATTCTCTTCTTTAATTCAGTTAATGTCTGTGTATATAGGTGTATGAACAATATAAGGGGCCTTCATCCATGTAACGTTATAAAATATATTTCAACAGATTTAGATTTACACGACCAAAAGTTTTGATCAAAGAAGAATCTTCATCCTTGAATTACTCGCAATGTAGAGGCTGCCGATAAACTAATCATTCCAATCCCTGCTCACAATCTCCACTTGATAATATTAAATCAACACCATCAATAGATGCACAAGTTCTTTAATCCAGGATAGAAGGCAGTTTATACATCCCAAGCTTCAATCTCCCTGCTGGGCAAGAGCTCCAAGGCGGTATATACGGAGGACTGCTAATTCGCTCGAGGAGGAAACGGCTACTGGAAAAGAGCGTGTTGTGTGTGTGTGTGTGTGTGTGTGTGTGTGTGTATGTGTGTGTGTGGCTCGAAGTAAATCGTCACGCGCAATTACCCGGTCTCGGGAACGAAACTGCCAATCAGGCGCGCGAGCAGCAGCTCGGGAGCATTGGCCCTGCCACCGCCGCCGCCGCCGCGTCGTCTGCCCCGATCTGCTGCTGCTGCTGCACGCGGACACATCGGCTCCGGCTAGATACACAAAGAGATCATTTACATGCAAATACCGCGAGGGCGAAACGAGCGAGGCCGAGCGAACCGAGCGAATCGAGCGATGGAACATCCCAGAGTGAGATAGAGAGAGAGAGAGAGCGAGAGAGAGAGACTTCGATGGTGAAATAGTGTCTCGAGTCTATGAAATCATCGCTTTAAGTAAGAGAAGCGCTGAGACTCGCCAATGACTGTCTTCGACTCAGCTACGAACTGGTTGCAGTGCGAATTCTCAGAGTACCGTGAGAGGCTCTGCCAATTCTGTATCGACGGCGTGTCTTCGAGATATGACGATTTTGAGCTTTTTAACTTGTTTACTTTTCGAGATGTGAGAAGGTGTGACTGGTGATAAAAAAATTTGACCGATCGAAATTCCATAGATGCAATCGTAATGATTTGTTTATGCTTTGCGTGCTGCGAGTAATGTAAAAAAACGTTTTAAATGCTAGTAGATAAATATCAGTGTTTGAAGCGCGTAATTACTTGCCTGCATAGACTTAATTATTGATCGTTATATAGGTTTAAAATATGAGTAAGATAATATAGGACGGTTGTTTAATCATTGAAATGACTAGATATTTCTTTTATGGCAATAATAGTGTATTATTAATTACTTAATCAGTTACTTTCATTGCATGCGTGTACAGTAGTAATACAACTTGATTAATATTATTTATAGTTTCTTCTACCTATATTAAATTAAAAATGGACTGAAACTATTCATAGCAATGTGTATACGATTTATACATCTCTTTGAATGTTACTTTGGAGGTAAATATTGTACAGGAATTTATCTACAAATTTACAAAATAACAGAGAATTTAAATTTATCCGGAAAATTTATTGACTCCTATTGTAATTGAAAAATCAGTTTATTCCATCACTAAAATAAAACAAATCGTTAAATTTCGTATTTTTATTTTTCCATAAAATCAATACGTGTATCAGAAGAGTTGCAAGTATTGTACTCAGCTCAATTTTCATGTGAAACAATACCATTTTTTTCTTCATGCTCAATTAATCAAGTTAGTAGATTAATGTAGTTTAATATAGTTAAAAGTTCTTTTGTAGTCAGTAGTTTAATGTATACGTAAAGAAGGATGCTAGCGCATATGCAACTAGAAGATCGTACAAGAACGTACAAAACTACTGCTACTGTTTAGAGCTCGTTGAAATAATGAGCTTAAAACAAAAATTGATATGGGAAACTTATTAAATGGGAATTGGTATCCTTTTCACATTCTCCATAGGTATTGTCCTTTAATGCTGTTCGTTTTTAATTAAAATAATATCGAAATCCTCAGCCCCGCAAAGCGTTTGATTGGTTTTTGGTAAAGAATTCTGTTTAATTTTTTTCTTTTAATTACTTTTGACAATTTATTTCCTTATCGTCTTGCATTTTATATGGTGTTCCTTTATACGGTATAATTTATGTTGCTTAATAATTATTATTTTTTTTAAATTTATTTATTTAGCAATGTTGATACCTCGGGGAGGTTCATTTATGCTTTAGAAATCAATATACAATTTTTACAAAATTTTACAATACACAATAGCCGCTATATACATTTCGTTTACAATTTTAGATTTTTAGGTTACAATTTTTCAAGAAGATATGAATTATTAAACTTAATTATTTAAAGCATCTTTATTGTAACATTCCATTTACATTATTTATATTCTTTTTGAGTTTTGATTAGCTTTTCAACATCCTGTTTCGTGTATCATTTCTTTTTCGGTTCTACGGGCTTTCAATTTACCTTTCGCCAACATTAAATTATTTTTGTTTAATAAAATATATTCCACTGTACAAAAATGTTATATTTAATTAATAAAATAAACTTTTGTGATTTTCTTTCAAATAATATAAATACATACATAGCTTTAGACAAAAAAGGTAATCATATAATTGAAGGCACTGAGTACTTGACGTAATTGAAACTATTCCAAGTATTTTATAAGCTTGGAATTCTGTCAAGCGTACCTACTTATTTAATTTGCTGTTCTATAAATAAAAATTTCAGTAAATCAAATTATTTCTGATTTCATTGAAAAACGTAATTGATTTGCCGTATTTCGTGGAAATCACGTGATTATTTTATTGCATTTAATTTAAAGTATTTTTACACCGATTCATATTTAAAATTCATTTTAAAATATTAACAAAGATATTAAAAAAGAATAATGAAAATCATTAACAAGGTTTCTTCGCACTGAGCATTTTCTCTTATCGCAGTGCAGGAAAATCGGAGAACCGCAGCAATTCAATTTGGATTGATTGAGCGTTTTCTATCGTCTAAGTTCGTACATTCTAACAACATTTGATTAAGAATAATTGCAATGGCGCACGCGACCGTCGGTATATAAACGCGCACGGTTTTGTCGTCGATAATGCGCGCTCTTGCAATCACTTTATTTTAAAGGGGGTGTACGTGTGAGAAAGGCGAACCTCCCGCGCGCGAATCGTTAGATTAAGATATATAAAAGCAGGAAGGAGAGAAAGAGAGAGAGAGAGAGAGAGAGAGATAAAAGCCGAGGGAAGAATCGCACACCGCAGAGAAAGGAGCATTTAATCTTTTAAGGTCGTAGACTTTGCGTTTTTATTTTCAAAAATAAAGATTGAATGTAAATAAGATTGAGACCTCCTTTTGCGGAAACAAAGTAAGTATTGCAATAAAATTTCTAAGACAACCGAATCGTCACTAAATTTAATCGAATTACGTTACAATGAAAAGTTTTTTGTTCTTTCTTTACGAATTTGACTTTTGCCAATAACTTCAATAATATTTCTTTAGTTTTTTTCGAAAATGTATAAAATTTTCAACATTTTTTAACGCTTTTTAATGTTACGTAACAGAGATGTCTTCCAGCTTGCTTGAGTAATACGCAAAAAGCTAAGGCAAACATTGAGCAAAAAGTTAAGTGATTGGTATGAATGGCGATTAAAACAGCAGCAGCAGCGGCAGCAGCAATAGCGGCAACGTCATCCTCTTGCTTTCGCTCATGATAATTTAACGGGCGCAACGGCCCCGCACAGAAAAAGTTTTGTCTCGCCAGTTGCAGAAGCAGCAGCAGCTGGACGAGCTCAAACCACCACCTAAGGGAAGTTTACACAAGACAGCGCGGTGACTGGCAGGAAGGCACCATTAAAACGTCACGTCGTACGCGTGTTTATGGGCATTTTAAGTTCCGTTCCTCCGCCTTTTTCCCCTGAGAGACAGAGAGACAGAGAGAGAGAGAGAGAGTCCGCCTAGAGACTGACCTCCCCTCCATCGACGACGCGAACGCAAACAATATCGCTAAAAGTGAAGTGGACTGAGGAAGGGAATATGCTCTCGTGTTTGCTTTTGTCGTGGCAATGGCAGGGAGCGAAGTCGAAGTAGCGAGAGCGATGGTATATGCCGGTCGCGGAGTGTCGTTTCTATTTTCGGGTAGACTTTCGAAGTCGGGAGAGGGGGGGGGGCTTGAAATATGCAAAAGTGCATAGGCAGGGAGCGGGAATATTACTACTACTGGTATGAGAGAGAGAGAGAGAGAGAGAGAGCGCGAGTTTACGTTCTCGGAACTAATAAACCGAAACATTCTATTGGCCTAAAGTTAGAATGCGTCGCGTTATATCGCAAGCCATACGCGCGAATCCACGCGCTTTACATGTTGCATCTAACGTTCGCCATTGTGTGCGCATTACTTTAGATCAGCCAGGCATTTTGTATTAGTTTCTACATAATATCTGTATACTGTGCGATGGACTAGAACAAAAACGTGGATGTAATGTTGTTATAAGAAAATGCTACTCGGGAGTCTAATTGTATAAGTACTTCTCAGTATTGGATTATAAAAGAATATTACACAGGTAAAGTATATATTGAATTTGTAAGACTAAAAGATCTCGTACCGTTAATTTTATAAAGAAATGACGATTGAGACTCTATATTTAATTATAGATCATTCGTGCAAATTGACAAAATAATTAAGAATTTCTATTTCAAGATTAACGATTACCACGGCAATATTCCTCGGTAATTGGTGGGCCTAACTATTTAAGTCGTCACTGCAAACCAGCGAAAAACAAGGAGCAGAGGAGGTCTTACATTCTGCACGAATATAACGCGGCTGTGGCTTCGACTCAGTGCAGGAAATCATGAGAATATATAACTCGTTCAAAGCTCTCTCTCAACTCACAACACGGGACGAGCCCAAAGGGTTAATTAATGCCATTCTCCTTAAAATATATATATATATAATAAGCGCCACGGCGCGTAATGGAAACCAAATACGATTTCCACAATTTAATCGTCCATAAAGTAGCGTAGCTATATATGTATATATACACACCAAAACGACGCACATATACGCTGCACGTACGTGCCAGTGCAACGCGTCAGAATGCAAAGCTTTCGGCTGCACCGCACAACGGCGCGAGCGAGAGAGAGAAAAAGAAGTTATTCTGCAAATAGGCTAGTTAAGCCACACGAAGAGAGAGAGAGAGAGAGAGAGAGGAGTCGCGTAATAAGACGCACCAGAGAAGTGTCGCCTGTATATGTGTACCGAGGCGAGCGAGAGAAAAGGCATCGAGGCAACAGCAGCAGCAGCGGTGGCTCTTAATGCTGAAGGCGACTGCGCGTATATACCTGCACACACGCCTATTATTACGGAGCTCGTCCATAACGATCGGCGTCGCGGGGGCCAAGTCGTGCGCGCGTTCGAGCATTCGCGACAAATACAAATTAATTAATAACATTCATAAACCGCTGCGCGTCCCTCCAGCCCGCTCCTCCCCGTTCTCCCTTCCTTCGCTGCTCACCCGCACGGAGAGCTGCTTTAACGGCTCGAGCAGCGGCGGCGCGCTGTGCTGCGTTAGTTAATACCCGCTAAATTATCCCCCGACATACTTGCGCAAAGATCATTAATTTATGCGCCTCGTACTTCCCCCGTCTCTCTCTCTCTCTCTCACTCCCTTATTCCTTTTCTCTCTTCTATACTCTCTCTTGTCGCTTTGCTCAGTTCTCACTGTTTCTCCTTTTCTCCCTCTATACCGCTAAAGCTGTCACTATTGCTCCGTTCTTCTGTCGCCCACTAGTTTGTTTGCGCAGCTTATGTGTCTTGTGATCAATTAAAAAAGTACTCGTATATTTGAGCATTGTTTTCACGTTAAACTGTCATCAGATATGTCGCATTTTGTAATTTCCAGGCTGTTAGAAATCAATAACGTGGTTAATTTCTTACATAGGTTTTTGTTTGGCAAAATTTTATGCAAATAATGAACTTCGATTAACTGTAAGCATGAATTTTGAAAATTTGTCACGAGAAGATTCATAAACTAAAAATTATTTCGATCTTTTTCATTTGCGAAAAATAAGAATATTACGGTATAAAAAATTATACAATATTTTTGCGATGTGCCATCAAGAACTTTATAGATTATATGTATACATTTCTCGTAAATTAAATAAAATCTGATGAGAAAGCAAGGGTTTGCTAATTAAACATCAACAATTGTAAAACGCAGGTGTTTTCTGAATCCATTCCCCTAATTATATTGAGATTCGAAGACATTTATAAGCAAGGATCTTACACAACAAGTAGCTCAGCCATTAAGGGTTTAAAAGGACATAAAGCATACTAAAAACACAGCGGGATATTGAAAACCAATTAATCAGGGCTCCTCCACGAATTAAAGCATTAATATCAATTACCCGGCCATAAATCGGGGATATAGCGCGCTATTATCGAGGCAACTCGCAACAAAGAAGTCTGGCCTCTGCATTACGAGCGCCGCGCCAACGTCGCGCCGAGTGATTCATAAAAGTCGTCGATAAAAATCACCCAGAGTATATGTTTTCCACGCGCAAAGCCGGGCACACACTATATACAGTGGGCGCCATTATTACGAATAATTAATTGACAGGAGAGATTCCCGAAGAAGCGGGAGTGAGAGAGAGCGGGGGAGTTGGAGGCTGAAACGCAGGGCCGCACGACGACGCAGCTGCGTGCGCGGGGCGTTTTTAAATTTACGGCCTCGAGTGTAATTTCTACCAGGGTTAAACTCCATAAAGTAAGGGTTAATAACTGGGCATATATACACACACACACACACACACATACACAAACTCTCTCCCTCTCCTACTCATACCCTCCTCTCTCTTTTACGATGCCTGTCCCTGGTACAAGGGGATTATTACGGGCGTAACAATGAGATGCCATAACCTAAGACCCCGAGAGAGGCACTGATTTGCCGGACTTCTCCTCTACAACCCTCTCTCGGACTCTCGACTCGACCGAGAGACAGAGGGAGGGAGAAGGCGCACTCAACAGTTAGTTTCTCCGAGAACACTTCATTAACGCCCCCTTGGCCTCGGCTGTTCTCTCGCGCACCGCTGTTACAGTATCTCTCTCGCGCGCGTTGCTGCTGCTGCAGAGAGCCGATATAAATTTTGCCAACATGCTGCGCGCGCGGCCTTTAAACAAGCACTCAATTTGGCCTATGAAAAATTTTATACATCCCGACGCCTTAGAGCGCGACTATAGAGATTCGCGAGATTCGCGATTATTCAGACTCTCTGGCCTACACTTTCTACCTGCAATTAACGCTCTTTGTTCTGTGAGGAAGTGCGCGACTCTTTCTAGTTTTATAAATAGTAAATCTCTGTATTGTTGGCCGTGTAGTTCGCTATATACATTGTAGGGCGTCTAGAGTTTGCGAAATTTATAATGGGCAGACGAAAATATATTTTATTTTGAGATAACGATTTAATATCGCGGTTGTTTAAATATACTTGGCTGTAAATGTTTCTTACCGACACTGGTACGTTTCATTGGGAGACAAAGTGCAACTCACCTGTAACACAAAAGAAAAAGAAATCATTAGTATTTTAAATCGTTATAACCATTTATAGGCTAAATAATATTACAAAGTCACACAAGGTGGTCGATCATCTAATGTAATATTTTCGAATGGATTGCAACATATTTTCTTTTGTTCTACGATTATGTATTCATAAGCTTCGAATTTTTCTAATTCAAACATTAATTTTCCAGTTCTACGTAGGTACTACACGTAACACGGGATCATTGAATACCATCCACATCAAAATTGGTTAACAAAAAATCCAAAGCTCTCGTTACACAACGTCATTTTAATTCAGTTGATTATTTAGCATCAATCTCCACGGTGCAATTTTCATATCCATAAATCTCGATGAAACCGTCTCACGACATACCCACCCACTAATGCATAGTGGCACGCGACAGGCGCCTGCCAGAAAATCATCACCGCGCGTATGCATTAATTAACAAAAATCCGTCGCGTTCGCGGTAATCCGCCATACACATGCGCACGTGCACATATATACGCATGCTCTTACGTGGACCATCGACGACGACGACGACCTCGACGACGAAAACCTTAAAATTCACTTAACGCTCCCACACAGCCAAAGTACTCTCTTATACCCCTCTCGCGCGAGAGCAAGCGTGAGATTGAAATATCTCGCGTAACGAGTATAAGCGAGCGCGTCGCGGCGGCGATATCTGGTCGCGCATCCATTCGTTAGACACGCAACGAAGGAGAGCAAAACTTGTCGCCGCGCCTACACATATACACGCCGCTCTCCTACATACATACTATATACTATATACATACATATATCTATATACGCGTACGGAGCACACGCGCTTTTACGAGGGACGAGAGAGAGGCCGTAAATCAAAAGCTCGGATGCGTACGTGGGTCTCTATTTCTCTCTCTCTCTCTAGAGCGGTTTGTGTGTGTGCATAGAGCGCCTTTCGCGGTATTATTGAGGCCCCCGCGCGCGTCTGTGCGAAACTTACGCAATAATAACGGGCGAGGCGCGATGTGCTCTTTCCTTATGCCCGTCACCTCCGCCACCGCCACCGCCGCCAACGTCTCGGTCGAGCTTAATGCGTCTGCTGCCGAGCGGCGGGAGGCCGTTAAGAGGCCGTTCATACCAAGCGCAAGTTTCTCTCTCTCTCTCTCTCTCTCTCTCTCTCTCTCTCTCTCTCTCGCTCTGTGTATGCGTGTGTGTATGCAGTGTACAAGAGAGAGAGAGAGAAAGCGCGCTTCTAAATTAGATTCGCTGCGCACGAGCTGGCGTCGACTGCTTCTGTCTCACTCGAGTTGTGAGCGGGACGGAACGGTTTTGAAATTTCCGTGGTTAGACGCGTGGATGTGTTATACTGGACCTCTGCGGGGCCGAGATCACATGGCTAATTATCTTTGATTGGATGCTAAATGTGAGAAATTGTTTTTGAAGAAGAATATTCGGCAGCTATGACAATGACAGTAAGCGAACGTAGATACAATGGTTTTTAAGTGGGATTATTAAAAAGTTAAAACTTTCACGTTTTTGATGAATTTAAGAAATCAGAATGAAATCGAAACTAAATGTTGCCCACCCAAATTATAGAATTTTAATAATTTATATTCTCAACGAAATACATTCTTAACTTTAAACTCCAATTTTAAAGGATATTTCCTTTTGAGCTTTACATTATAATACTGGTTAATAATTAATAGACTTATATGTACAGCTGATATTCTATAGTCTCAGTGTTATTATTTAATCTTTATGTATACAACCCGCAGTGCTTCATTAAAATTTTCAACTCGTATACATTGAATTATTATGAAGATATGCGAATATAATACATTTTCTAGAAAATAACGGTAATGAAGTAGTGAGTCGAAATAAAAATTAAATGAATTGATTGAGGGTAATGTCTATTAATGGAATAATATCTCTTATTCCATTAATTAAAATTGACTGTTAATGCATTTGAAAATAAATTCTTTGAAAGTTACGAGAAGCGTACAAAATTTAATTAATTCCCCATGCTGCCGTTAGTCGTGTTCTTCATTTAGTGGTAAAATAATATAATTAATCTTAAGAGTTCTTTAAAATATTTCATAATTAAAATTACACAAAAAAGTCATAATGAACTCATTGTCATTTAATAAAGGCAAAATTAAGTTTGTGTTTTAATAAAAGGCAGTGTATTTACAATTATAAGATTGTTTTAATCGTCTTATCTTAATAATAATTTCATTCATTCTGTTTGATTCCAAAAACTTTTTATTTTACTGTAAAATCTATATTATCAATATAAAGACATTAAATTGATAATACGGTAGTATGAAGAATTAATAACATATTTGCTTTTTAAATAATCCACCACGCTTTCATCGATCCCACACCAAACGAGCGTTATTGTTCATCTCTTAAATCCGTTGCTCATATAGCGCGAAGAAAGGAGATTAAAAGGTAAGCGGGTAAAAGTGTCGGCGAGTAAAGAAATAATTCAAAAGGCGCTGGAGCGCGCGCAGCTTATTGGAGGAGAAGAAAAAAGATGTCGAATCGAATAAGATAAGATTCGTATAGGTCACCGACTGCCGCTGCTGCTGCCACTACTGCTACCGCGGCGAAACAGAGGAGGCGGAGGAGGAGGAGGAGAAGGGTGGAGTTTTTGTAAGCGCGCGTTATACGGGCGCGCGCAGAGGAGCCCGAACACGGCGACATAAAGCTCGAGCGGTGGTAAACGGGGAAAACCATAGCTATACGGGGGAATGGCTTCTTTATGGGGCAATAACGGTGGGGCTTGTGTCTTGTCGCTGTAAATTATTAACTTCTTTCCAGCGTATCGTCGCTGGCCTCTCCAGCTCGCTCGCGCGCACTTAGCCGTGAGAGCAGCGCAAACGTTATAACAATCGCTTTACGACGATCGTCTATTTACCAAAATGTGATTAAAAAAGTATTAACAAAACGAACAATGTTTGTCTACGAGTCCCGCAAAACGCGGCAAAGTGTTTGAATATACCGATGGATTGGATTTTGGCTTGGAGGCTCTTGGAAGAAATAAGAAAAATTAATTTGGTAATTGCCAGTGTAAAAAGGAGCTGTAAAGGCGTTTTATGTGCGCCGCTGAACGTCTAAAAAGGGAGATGTTGAATTGATCGAATGTAACATTTAGTGGAAATGGAGTGGGTATTTATAAAGCGAATAAAACGTTCAGTTAGGCGAATGAATTGGCTTTATTATTTGACACGTGCACGATCGAAGCCAAAATAATTCGAGACTGGTACTTGTTTTTATTTATAGAGAATAGAAGGCAAAGAGCGAGAGCAAACAAAGGTTATATATTAAATGCACAATAAATGAAGACGATGTGAGGGTATCGGCATGCAAAAATTGAATTAACGACTCCATTAGTCACAACAGCAAGTAAATAAATCGAAAAGAACCAAAAGTGGCAGGTCCTCCAAAATTCACGGGCCATCGATTACCAACAGTTTCACAATTGACTCGGGTTTATCCCCGTTAAATAAAGAAGAACATAAATGCGATCGATTCAAGCGCGAATACAAAAAGGACTTTATACACATTGCATTTAAAGCAATGCCGAATGGGACATCGTTCAAGTTTCCAGCTACGCTGAAATATCCTGTATACAGAAACGTTTATAGAATAAAAAATTCCTTTTTGTATTTGACATATTTTAATATTATCAAATAATAGAAGATATACGTGAGAGCGTGAAAAGATGACAGAAAATGAGCAGAGTGAAATATCAAATAACAGAGTCTTCTTTCAGTATCGTAAAATATCTTCCGTAACCTGATTAAAATTATATCCGCTTCGTCGCTATAATAATACGATTCAATAAATGTTATAGGAATAGTCGCTTTCGTCATTCCGTATTCCAAAAACAACTTTACACACCGGACCTATTAAATCTCGAAACATTCGGCCCGGATCAAAGTATAAAAAGAGCTAAAATTTTTCCTCATCGCTACAGTTTCGAAACTTTACGATGCCCTTTAATGCAGATGAGATGCTGTAAAAGGGGCTCGAACTATATAATTTACATAAAACTAAGCAATTCTTCTCGGCTGAAAATAATTTTCTTCTCTAAAGTTGGGGTTGTAAAATCAATTTTGAAATGGAGAATGTTCGAAAATTTTCGAATTGTAGAATAATCGTTAAAATTTGTTTCTTTAATAAAAATAATTTTCAAATTACTGTAACTGACATTTTAAATAATACTTTTATAATGCGCTGTCTACTCTTAATTAATGAATGCATTTCTGAATCGTTATTCTGCAAATTAAGATAAAGTTCTCTTTTAAATTCTTTTGAATACAACAAATTCTTGTAGTTTAATTGAAACTCAACAAGAGAACGTTGCAGCAGAATAATGGCTACAGAAAAAGTTGCTACAAATTAATGGCAATGAAATCTTTTGGCTATTAAGAAAAAAATCAATTGTTTACATTTCTTTTCAACAGAATGGATCTTTCTAAAAAATAATAATTTCCCGACAGTACATTGAAATTCAATCGAACACAGTATTCCTAAAGTCTGTAACGTGTAACACCGCTCACATACTGAACTTGGTAAACATATTTTACACCGTTCAGTCCATCCACCACACAAATCCCCCAGGTTCGACGAAATAAATCCGTCAGGTGTGTCCAACGGTACCCGCATGTGAAAGTCAGCGCTTCCAACCACCACAGCAGAGCAGAGCAGCAGAGCAGCAGCAGCAGCAGCAGTGTATTTATCGCGATTCGCACGCGGCGCAACGAATATTCAATTACCGGAGAGCGTTGCGGCCATTGTTTTGCGCGCAGCAATATTGACTCCTCTTGCCTACGGTTCAAGTCAATAGGGAGCCCGCTGCTGATGCCCAAGTCAATATTATCGAGTCCCCAGGTATCAAACATCGCCACCACCGCCACCAGCAGCAGCAGCAGCAGCAGTAGCACCACCACTACCACCACCATCACAACGACGACCAGCCTCATATACCCCCCCTGAAGCTACGGCGCCTGGGCGTCCCTTCATTACACGCGGAATATTGCCAAGGAGCGGCGAGCAAACCCGCCTGCTCACAGGAGGTGCTGCAACTGGGGGTTGGACTCAGAGTGAGAGAGAGAGAGAGGTGACCACCCGTTGAGCTCGACAACGACGACGTTAAGACGACGGGGTGCTAATTAAAATCCTAGATTCCAAAGGAAGCGGGAGCAGCTGCCGCTGCTGCTTCGGGAGGGAAAAGAAATTAGCTTGCCCAGGGGACAGTGTTGTTTGATATGAGCGGCGGAGGAGTCGGCTGAACGGATCTGGTCTTTATCTACTGCGAAAGCTTTATGGTATTGAGAGCTCCGAGACTCGCGCGAATAGTTTGCTTCTCTTCGTCCTTGTTGTTCTGCCTTTTATATTTTTGTCCGAGCTCTGTTTGCTTCTTGGAAATCTCGTTTGACGTCCCGTTCCTGGAGGACACTTTACAGGTATACAACGTTCCGGAGTTAATTAAATCAAGAAGCTTTTGAATAAGTTGAAGAGTAGGTAAAAATAGATAGAGCAAAATATTTTATATAATTCCTCTTGGTGGCCATGAAGCAGACAATCTTTCAACACCTGTTAGAACCACATACATATAGAGGAAGCATATTATATTTGGGCTTATTTCGAAACATTACTTCTTGAAATTAACAGCTTTAAACAGATTTTTTTTAAAATAATTGTATTTATTTTCATTGTGTGTCATGAAAAATGCGAATAGCACACTCGCAGTTAGATCTGAGTAGCTATGGCTAAGATACCA
The DNA here is from genome assembly GCA_900490015.1 of Megastigmus stigmatizans. Lineage (NCBI taxonomy): Eukaryota > Metazoa > Arthropoda > Insecta > Hymenoptera > Megastigmidae > Megastigmus > Megastigmus stigmatizans. The sequence continues at coordinate 56,490 of UELV01094186.1, read as the reverse complement.
TGAATCAATTTAGCGATAGGACGATGAAAATAGAGTGTTTGATCGTGACGCCGAGGAAAAGCAGGCACTCAATAGCCATTTCAGGGGACATATCCTTAGAAATATCGTTAATAAATGGTTAAAAAATGAATCCTTCTACCAACGGAATTGAGATTAAAAAGATCTTTTCATTTGAATTTTGTTTGCCCAGGGCGTCTTTGTTTAACTAGTGTCTGATATTATAGCCTTTAATGATGAGGCCCTCGGAGTTATTAATGAAGGAAAGGCTTTTACAGGTAATTAAATTTAGAATTTTTACGGACATATTTATGAGTACGTTTTATGGGGATTATTAAAAGCTATTTTATTCGCAGAGAAATGATCATTAGGAATCTTAGATTGAGTTATTGGGATATTATTTTGAATGTTTATTACCTACTAAATAAGGTTGTAAATGTCTTAAATATTTATATGGGTATCTGAATAATGAGAAAAGCAACTCTTTCAGGTATATTAAAGAGTCTACGAGATTAATTAAAGACGTAGCCTCTTATAGGCAATCTATAATATTATGTTGCATTTCTCAATCAATATCTATTTTTCACATCTAAATAATTTATGGACTTTTACTACTATGTATTATGTTTTGCTATAAATAATGAAATTTCTAGAGATTACATTATTCATTATTAGTTTACTATACAAAAAGTAACGTTGTACATTTTCCGATTTTTTAAAGCTGCCCTTAATAAAAAAATGCTTTTTATTTACCTTAATTTGTTGTCGTGTTTATATTAATGTTCTATGAATTCCTCCATATAATACTTTTCGTAGTTTTTTTTTCCTTTCAAAGCAAAAGTTATTTAATTGAATTTAATTGTTATTTCATTATTTTTTCAATGTTTCTAAATACCGTTTTTTTAAATATTTTAAAATTTTAATTTATGTAATACCTTTCAAAAAAAGTTTTTAAGTACCTATAATTTAAAACATTATTTATTGCAAAAATATAAATTTTAAAGTATAGCTAATTATGGCTTTATTTATTTATAAATTACATATAATATATATATTTGAACAATTCGTTTGAGGAAGCTATGTGTCAATGAATTGTCAGCAGTTTTTAATTTTTTATCTCTCAATTTCAATGACGTCAAACATCGGAATACAAATCTCAAACGCTGCATTGACATAAAAAATTAATCGATATCTCAGCGATTTATCGGGGATAATTTTCAAAATCATTAGCCACCGCACGGTCGTATACACAGAAACTACACAGCGTCAGAGGCAGGAAATAAATAAAAAAAAAAAGCGAAACAAGGAAGCTGTGCGCAGGCGCTTGGCTGTCAGGCGAAAGCCATGGCCCATAACTTCGTTTCCATGGGAATATTGTTGGCAACAGGTGGGGAGGATTTCCGAGCGTCGACCGCCGTCGCCACAGCCGCCCACGCAGTATGGCCACCCTCCTCTCTCTCTCTCTCTCTCTCTCTCTCTCTCTCTCTCTCTCTCTCTCGTTCTGGTTCGCATTGCAGTGAGCTGCACGAAGCGACGACCGACGCGGCTGACAACGCAATTTCGTTTCGCGTCTCGCTGCTCTCATGATTGCCGGTATCTTTTTCGCTTGTTGTGAACGGGACGCCCGGCAGTTGGAATTAAAAAAAAAGAGAGAGAGAGAGAGGAAACAAACAAAAAATATGAGCGTCCGGTTGTAGTTACATCTGTCTTTCCGCGCTTACGCGAATTTTCCGCGAGTCGAGTTCCGCCTATATGTATATGATGCTGTTGCATTTTTCAGGGCCAATTAACTCGCGATTTTTATAGAGACAAGTTTTAATATGCTCGCGGGGAAAGTATTTTGCGAGGTCTCGCTTCTGTACGAGCTCGAGATATAATTACGTGGAAAATTAACTCGATGAATTTATACGATTGTGGTAATTAATTCTTTATACAAATATTGGTAAAACAGATGTTTATTTGACTTTTAAATGAAAGCATTTTTTTCGCTAATTTAGTCATCCTTGAAAGTTAAATAAAACATTCTATATATATTTTTGTGTTAGAGCAGTTTGATTAAGATATAAAAATAATTTATTACTTGAATTTTAATAAATACACTAAGAAAAAAAAATATTTTATGTAAAATTAAATACATTAGTTTTTTGGTAAATATCCATTAACACTGAAATTTATAACGCATCATACGCCGTTCCGTTTTTCCCAGAAATTTTTATACATTCGCAAAAAGAAAAACATTCAATATCGTACGTCACAGCTATGGAGTACAAAATAAAAAAAAAGGACTCAATTCGAAATCCGAGCGATACAATTGGACGGCTCAATAAAAGCGTATATACACACACGCGTACACGTATATACGTATAACATCTGGAATAAAATAAACGCCGCAGCTGGGAATAAAATCGGCACGCGCCTTTCTTCAAAATCCCTATACGGAATTCCTTCTTAAAGAGTCGCGTCGCTCGCGACAGGGGAAAAAAGCCGTAAAATTCCGGAGCAGCGCGCAGAAAGAAGCAGCGAGACTGTATACTCTCAAAAGTATCCTTAAAGCTAGCGGCGGCAGCGGCGGCAACGGCAGCAATAGCAGCAGCACGCGACGCCCGTTTTTTGCTGCGCGGCCCCGTATAAAAAGGCAACACTTTAGAACTCGGGTGTCGAGAGGCGCGCGCCCCGTATGCAAACGCACGCGCGATAAAGAAGCTGCCAAGGAGACAAGGGAAAAAAAAGCAAGGATCGCCAGAGAGAGAGAAAGATAGATCTTGAAAAATGGAAGGAGAGGGAGAGAGAGAGAGAGACAGTGGGTGATTGTCGGAGGTTTTTCCGTTCGGTGATTTCGCTCGACTGTGCACTGCTCTATACGCTAACGAGCACCACGCGATTGATGGAGACAAAGGAAGCGAAGGTGGTAGATGGGAAAACTACATAAATATTCGAATGAGCTAGTGGGCGAGATGTGCAAGAGGGGTGAACTCTTGGTGCGCGGAATATCGAGAAAACGCAGAGGCTGAGAGTTGAAAGTGTGCGAGTCGAGGAATGGTTCGATAAATATGTTATTATCGACGCGCGATGCTGAATTGCGAGGACGCGGTATATGCCTTTTTTTTTCTTCAACTCTTTTGAATATCGCGAACGTGCGGAATGGAAGGCTCCTGTTCTGCGTCGGAATATATACGGTGCGGTGCGGTAGTTGTTGCATCGCAGCATTTTCTTAATTGGCATGGCAGCGACATTTCCCGCTATACGTTTTCAATAACAATATTGAAATTTAACGAAACTGATCCTTCTATTTCTGGAACAGCAGCTGCAGTTACTCCGTAAAATGTGAACAATTACTTTATTTAATGATGATGAATAGCTTAATAAATGATACAACAGCTATGTACTTACGGGAAATGTGACAAGTATTAACCGAAAGCAAATTAGCATAGATTCGTTGTCGATAGAACCAGGCCAATAAATATAAGTACCTGCAATAAAAGCAGGAAAGGTGATTTAAGAACACACCAAAGCTCGTAATTTAGCTAGCACACATTTTCCGATAGTAAGTCAGCAATTAAGTCCTGCATGATCGTGTACGTATACACAATCGACTTTCCTATTCTTAGCTAACGTCGAACAAAATAATGACCTGAAATGAAGCCAAAGAAATTAACAGCACCGCTAAAACCTAAGTCATGTTTCTCACCGACAGATTGAAACTATACACTAATTCCATTACGGTAATCATTCCAAAACGATATGAAATCAATCACAGCTCTCAGTCTTACAAACGATCATTCTTTTATAAGCTTAAGCTTAAACCTAATATCATCTATTAAACTATCGCGAGGAGCTTAATCTAATTAACGGTTGACAAGCGGTCGGATAAATCAGTCTAAATTTGATTCAAATCATCCATCTAATTGGCGATCATAATGCAGTGTGTGTGTGTGTGTGTGTGTGTGTGTGTGTGTGTGTGTGTGTATAGAGGCAGCGCAGCTCGAACTATCGGCTACTGCACCTCTCGATCTGCCCGAGTTTCGCTGCACAAGCTCGCTCAAGTTTCGCGCTACTCTGTGGCTTCGCTGTGCCGAGGGCTATACGACGCATGTGATCGGCGACAGCCGGACGCACACTAGAGGAGGAGGCCACCCGCCGCAAAGACGCTTATCCGTCCTCGGAACTCGCTCTCGGGCGCGGCACATCCTATATACACCGGAGATCCTTGGACGAGTTAAGGCGTGCTGGAGGCCAGAGTCTCAGCGGGTGAGAGGACCTACAAAAGGAGGCGGACCAAGTAGCTCCGGCTCAAGGGCTGAATCCTATATCTGGTGTAGCGAAACAATGCAGCTCCGAGAAAAAGAGGGTCGTTGACCCCTGTAGGAACTTGTATCCGAGTCGATCATCCTCTTGATGGTACGTGTAACTTATGAAGGGTGTCGACGCATTAGCTCCTGTGCTCGACTGAAGATTAGAATCGGTTTTGATTGAATGCGGTGACTTGGGCTCTATTCTCGTCGGCTTTTAGACAGTTTTAATGGTAATTTAGTATGCACGAGATTGAGAAGTACCATTTAATATACTATAGTTTAATTAATTATAGTTAGTTTGTTTTTAGAATTGTTGAAGGTATATTTTACATTACGTTTCGCTTAAAAATCATAAGAGTATTTTAGCTTGCGAGCTGTTTACTTCTCTTAATGCAGAAAAAGAAATTTTGACAAGTTGCTAGAGGCAGTTTTGAAAAATAAAAAGTAAGAGGTTAAAAATATACCGTGTGGGTTTAAAAAGATTTTGCATTTATTTTAATCACAAACTCGTAGAATTAAATCGTAAGATTTCAATTTCGATAAATCTAAAGAATGGTTTTGTAATAAATAATATGAATATGAGTGTCTATAACAAATGTATTATTCATCACAATGATATTATTATACGAAAGAATATTCAAATGAAAATCAAGAGTAATGAAGGTTATTGTAAATTTACTTTATCATCATTCACGTACACAATTGAAAATTTCACCTATTGTTTCGCATTCAGTACGAATAACCATATGCAGTACCGTTCAAACTAAAAATTAACGCAAATACTCTATCGCAGAAAAACTTTGCGCTTGTCCAAACAGTATAACACATTCACTTTTCGCTGAAAAAAAAACTCCCACTTTTTTTCAGAGTCGGGGCGCACACATGGCCAGCCCCGTGCTGCGTGTGTACAAAAACGAGTATATAGGCAGGTCCGTTGCACCGAGCCAACAAAGCTCAGCAAAGCGCGCGATAAAATGCGAGCAGACGAGCAATTTCCTGCTTCGACCCCAATCTCGTTCCTCCTCCTCCTTCCACATTTGCACGCACGCACATCGAAACACACGTACGTGCGCAGTGTGCATACGCTCACATACAGTCAAGCGCTGTACTCTCGCACCTACGTTAACCGGTTATCGCCGAGGCTATCGGTACCGAGACCCTCAAGGCGCCTCAATGTTCATATATAAATGTGTGTGTACGTGGTTGTAGCGTGTCCCCGGCATTAGCGCGCCGCGTCCGGGCGTCGCGGAATTAATTTGCGTACAAAGTGCGCGCGTCTTGAGAGAGAGAGAGAGCTTCTTTTCTGCGCCATGGCGAATAAATTGTGGGCGTATAGCCCTGCCGATGGCTGCAGTTGTTTCACGGCTGATTTCAGGAGACGCCGTTAAGTTTCGCGAAATATATCGATGCGATATCGTGTGGCTGCGTGAAATAATGCAATGCGATCGATGATAATGTTTATACATTTTATATAAGGGAAGCTATTCTTATGGGGTTGAGTGTAAATAAAAAAATAGCGGAGATAGTGAAATGACCTTGTTATTTATTAGTTCTACTCTACGCGTTAAGGTTTACCTTGGTGGTGATATTGTTTTTTTGCTAAAACTGTAGCTAAACTGAAAATAGAATTCTTATCGCGGGCAATTAAGTAGTGGGAGTTATACGGTGCTTTGCGCTGAATTAATGTGCAAATAACATTTTCTGAAAAATGACAATGGCAAGCCGAATTTGCGGTGCTTTTTATATAGTGCTCTAACCACTGTGCTGTAATTAATACTTATCACACTTATTAAAAAAAGTTTGTATACCGCGTAGGAAATAAATAGAAAGAAAAACTGTCCTAATTTCGCAATGTGGTGACAATTTGTTTTCTTTTAAAAATAAACTTAGTAATAGCGTACGAACAGATAAATTTTAATAGTAACCTATTATTTTATGTAAATAATCGGTTAGAAAACGTTCAACAGCACGACAAGAGATAAGCGAACTGCGGCAAGCTTTTCAAAAGCTTCATTGAATAAAATGACCGTTATATTATACATTAGGCAAGTTTTATTATTCAATACTTTTTTAAAAGATGTTGTGTACAGGTACTTTAAGGAACGTTGCAGTACAGTACATCAATTTACATTTACACCCTATTCCCTTAAATTTCCAAAAACCCGTGAAAAAAAGCTACATCACCGTTCAAAAAAAAACTCATCAATCGCACCACCCGGCAAAGTCAACACAATGCATACACCTCCATCAAACTGCACCCCAAAATAATATGCTATATGCAGAGACGATCTGCTCGCCCGTTTCTCGCGCCAAAACTCACATAGGCGACGTAAATTCGGGGTTGGTGTGCGCAATAAGCAGCTCTCTCGAGCTCACAGCCGCTTATTCGTCAAATTCAATTATCCAAGGGGTGGGTTGGTTGGCGGCGGTGGCAAGGCGCCGCGGAAATTTAGCGTGTGCCACCTTATTAGGCTGCGCGCATGGGGAGCTCGCGGAGATTGCAGACGGCTCGCCGATTATGCCTCGTGACTGATCGCGCCCCTATCGCATGCACCGCCAGTGTGAGAGCGTAACAGGTGCTGCTATATACCACTGCTCTTACGGTATTCTCTGTATATATATATATTGTGCACGTTGAGCGAAATTTGCATGGTTTAGCCTGTTTTTTTTCCATTAGCGTCTTTACGATTGCGAACGCTAATCTGCTATTTGACGATTATGAGCTTTCTATATTTTATGATGTGATTTTGGGCGACGAGAAGAATTTGCGTGCGTTGGAAGTGAGATGCCGAGACATTGATGCTGTTATTGCATGAAGGAGGTTGATCAATGATGGACCGATGTTCTTTAAAAAACTCATTTTTATTAAGTCGAATCAAACGTTATGTATGTAGGCATAACTATTTAGTAAAGAATGTTTTGCTGAAAGTGTAGAAGACAACGAGAAAGTTCAATCTGCCGAGAGCAGGCACTTTTCTTAATTTTTAGCTTCCTGTAATTTATGTATAGGCATGTACAGTAATTTCCTTTAATAATGAAAATCTATCTAAATCATTTCTGTTAGATAACTATAACAAAGTATTGAAATTCGAATGTTTCGCATTACCAAGCTCCACCTAATTGCTGCATAGAGATTCTGAAGAAGGTATATATCAACGGCGACGATTCAAAGGATTGAAATTATTTAACCAGCTACAAGTGCGGCCCGGTAATAATAATTAAACGCTTTTCCCGCTCGATAACACGAGACACGAGCGCGATTATTCCCTCTGATTGCAATGTAAAAGCGCAATTCGCAGCGACAAAGGCGATCGCGCAGCGCGCTGGCGCTACTCCCATTTATAATTTATAATGAGTTTGTTACTGAATCGCCTCATTATAATCCGGCAAATCGACAATGCGAAAAGTTCGGTTGAGCCAGTAGCTATAAGCCGCGGAGAGAAAATGCCAACTCTCGGGGCTATATACAATATAGAGAGAGAATAAGCGAGTTGAAGAGAAACTTTGCCTACGGAAGGCCAATCAGCGATAAATTTCGCGTACACGTAAGGCGTCCGCACTTTCAAAGAAACGGAGTAGAGGCAAGAAAAAAGAGACCCCTGCACGCAGCGACAAATTGCATCGGCGGCCCGGTGTTATAATACCGCGACAAAGCCAAAGTCGCGACAATGGGAGAGCGGCTGGCTCCTCTTCGCGAAAAATTCCATAATTCGAGGCGTAGAAAAGAGTACAGCGGCATAACGGTGGGCAAAAAGTTTTTCGCGGCCGCGTACAAAGTTCGACGCAATAGTCGTGCGCGACAGCGAGAAATGGTGTACCTATGCAGTGTCTCGCGCGCCTTGTGCCACGAGGGGGGAGGGGGGAGGGGCTTTATGTGCACACGCTCCGTGTACGCTAAGCTAAGCTTCGCGAGCTGGAGCTTTTTTAATTAAAAGTACCTACTACCACGCTGCACGCGCCATCCCCCCATTCCCCCATTATCTCGCGAATTTGCAATGGCGAGAGGAGCGGCTCCGTGCTCGACTACTCTCGGCGCTCCTCTTCTACAAACCCTTGGATTCGAGGAATACCGCATTGTTAATGAGTAATTATTCTAATTTGACGTGTATATACGGAACGCGAGGCCGAGATTCCTGTGGTGTACGCCTATATTTTTGCAGTATCTTCATCCGATTTGAAACTATTAATGTTGTACGTGGCATATAGTCGATGCATGTTTCGCATTTCTCTAAATTAATCTAGTGGGAATTTAATAATTTACGTAGTGAACTTTGTTTCGCTAGAAAATTGGTCAAAGTCACTAATTTATAAGACTGTCATAATTCACTGTCAGTCCAATGTAAAAATAAAAATCAGTACCAAGTTAGTGAAATTAAGTTTTCGTTTAATAGTCCCGACAATAAGAGTGAAAATTAATAAAATTAGTAGTTTAAATTAAATAAAGAGTTGCTTAAATTATCGTTGCAATGCAATTTAAATTGCAAAACCATTAAATTTGATTAAACATGTTCCCTTTTGTCTAATATTGAGTTGAAAGTTTAGAATATTATTATTATATATATATATATATATTAATTAATGTTGGTATAGTATTCAGTAAAAATGCAGGCATTGTACAATTTGTATGGATGATTCGAAGTCGTCGAAAATCAGTGTCTTTCTATATTCGTCTGTTTCTACTTTCATGTATTAAGCATAGTATATGATCGACTCTTTTTTTAATCACAGAATTTTTTATCCAGTAATAAATAGTGTAAAAAATAGATAAGAGAATATCTATGAGTCAGAAATACAAGTAGAACTATACGAATGTCATATATATACAGATATTCATGTATTTCTCTTGCATTTATTAAGGATGTTTTGGCTATATAGTCGAAACAATGAAACTCATTTGAAAGTATGTCAATAAGTAGATTTTAACAATACAAGATCACCAACAAAATTTTAGAAGGATTGAGAAGTTTGTTCAAAAGTTATTGATAAGTATAAATGTCAATTTAACACGCGCTGGATTGAATATCTACCGATTTGTTACCGAAATTCACATATAATCGAGAAAAAATTAAGGAAAAAACAATGTCAAGTACTTGAAATTTTGTATAACAATAACTAATTATACTTTAAACCCTTATCAACGATAAAAAATATATATTAGAACCTATAAACGAAGCAATTCAGGATTAACACGGTAAAAAAGGGCAAATTCGCAGCCAATTTTAACCGGTTTCAATCTTCAATACTAGTATACTTCTGTATCATTTATGTAAAATATATGTTAAAATCATAAATGCATAGTTTTTAAATTTGACTAACTTTTGAATTTGATTGTGTAGCCAGAACATCGTTTAATTAAACATAAAACACAGATTACTTGAATTTTTTTTTAATAATTCTCCAGAGTAAAGAGGTTAATTATCTCTTGATAAACTAATAGATAAGTAGTATAAGTTTTGTAGACTCTGCTTGAAATTTTTCATCAGTGTTGTATATGGGCTTTTCAATATGAATGAAAAAATTCAAGATTAACTGAGTTTAAAGTTTGCACTTTATTCATAAAAAAGAATATTATTTAGATGTTTTTTTTTTTTCAATAAAAAAGAAAATAAATCACTTTTATGCATACAGGGTTTATAAAATTTAATTTACCGAGGATGTGTAAATCGATTAAATTCTATTTTTAGTGTACATATCTCATTAAAATTTATAATCATCCTTCACGATGATCATTCAACTATTCTAGATCTTGAATAAATCATATTAATGATTTATATTCAATTGGGAATCGTGTTAGCACAAGTCAATAATAATTTATTTTTATACTAAATGAATTATATAATAGAGTCGCTGAGCAGGAAATCTGTTGTAGAATCCATTCAATATTTGAGATTCAAATAAATATTAAAAAACGCGAATTACTAGAAATAACACTCTTTTAAAAATTAAAATCGATATTTTAATGACCAAAAAAGCATTATTTAAAAATCAATGATTACATTATTCATATAAACATGAATTTTTCATATGTTCAGTCCACAGCCCTTATCACACCTTCCCAAAGCGAAACTTTCAATAGACAAGCAATTCGAAGAATTTAGTTCGATTTTTCGCAGGCTAAAGAAAAAGCATTTTTCTAGCTGCAAAAAAGTGGAGATCTGCGTTAGCAGCGCGAGGATAAAGTAGAGAGCGCACGGTCCCAGCGACGGTAAAGAAGCACAAATCCGAGTGCGGATTTAATCGTCCTAACAAGCCAAGCCAGTCGAGAGGCCAGCCAAGCGGTTGATTATTTTTCAGCGTGCGTTACTCCCTCTCTCGATTAATTGGTATGCCAAGTCCTTCCTCGCGAACATAGAGTCGCTTCGCACATTCAAACTATAGCCGCTATAAAGCGAACATTCGTCTCTTTCGGTGTTGTAAAAAAACGTAGCATGTGCCCGTTATATCTTGCGTTTCTTGGAATTGAAGAAATAATTCACCTTAGAGGTTCTATTTTTGCTGAGACTGGAACTCATGCTCTGAATGTTGTTGCATAAATTGTTAAAGATTGTTTTAGCAACTGTAATTGATTTGATACAAAAAATATTTTTTTTTTAATATTAATATATACAAATAATTATATGAACGTACTTTTGCATAACATTTCAGGAGTTTGATAAGGAAATAGTCATGAACAAATTGTTATTTCTATACAATAATTTAATTGAAAGAAGTTATTTCATTTTATTTGCCAGCTATTTTAGCCAGTTGCGTTAAATTTTTACTGCCACCACTTATTAAGCACTTTTTAGCGTATTTACTGCCTCGTATAAAAAAAAAAGTTCTTTTTACCTACTACATTTCAACTTAAAATAAGAATTTAATGATTTTAAGACAGTAGTCAGCAGAAAATTGAGTACCTTATACGAAGAAATATATTTTAATTTAAGAACGCAATTGTACTTGTGTTGCGAAGGGCGACGAAGAAATAATAAAATCTCAACTTAAGTTTATGAGCCACTCGTGCAAACCGCAGTACGTATTCTAATATATGTATATATAGCAGTAAACTTTCAATCCTATATTCATGCACAATCGCTCCCCACGTCCAATCGACCTATTCAAAACTTTCCGCAGGGACCTATCAACGGTCCTACTTAGCGCCGTCATTTTTCCGAAACCTCCCCTCTCTAGGCCGTATGAATGCCGGTCGCAGTAAATCGTTTTCCCATCCGACTGTACCATCCTCTCTCTCCCAGTGACGCGTCGCTCGCCATTTGAATTACAATCGACCCATCCGCGCGCGCGCGTCTCGTTAACCATCCACCATTCTTATGTAATTTTATGCTAAAAGCACCTCCGCGCGATGACGACGTCGACGAGGACGACCCTCGTAGTACCCGGTAACCGCGCCATGACTACTGCACAAAGGAACAGTAGAAAGAGAAAGAGAGAGAGAGAACCGACCCCTTGGAATACGATTTGCTATGCCGCGGGTCCGAGTAAAGGCGCAAAGTATTATGTATGTATACGGTGGACGAGACGCGAGCGTGTGCCTGCGGATAAGATCTTGCGGGAGCTGCGAGAGAGAGTGAGAGAGAGAGAGAGAGAGGGAAAAAGACGAAAAGGAAGGAAGTCGGTGTCTATTCAAGAGCCATACTGGTTCTGCGCGCGATTTGTGATGTATGGCTGGAGAATATAAGCTTGGATTCACAGATAAATCGGAATGAGATTTTTCAGCCCAGCCTATTATATTGACGACAAATGGTAGGTTGCGCGCGTCCTGATCTTTGATTTCTTCGAGGAAAAGAAATATATACCGGAGCGATGAATTTTCTTTCTTATCAACGATTGCTCAGCCTCGTAAAAATAGTCTTGCGTTATTTACGGCATCGTTTCGAATGACTCGGTTTGACTGTTAAACTCGTTCATAAAAGATACAATAATCGTTGTATAGATGATGAACAGAACGCAAATCATTCTTTGCGTATTATGTGCATTGATAAGATCTAAACTCCAAAAGTTTTTAAACAAATTAAATGCACATACTATTTTAAAGTGGAACCTTGAATTTTAACAACCATTGAAATACGTTGAGAAAAAATATTTTGTCATTTATCGCTTACGTAAATCACGTGTTAGTAGATTTTCCTGCACTCGCTTATGTATCAGGAAAAAAACATACTATTTTTAAATTGTTGATACTTTTAGTCTCTTTTAGAATATACGCTACGAAAGAACGTTCAAATTACATTTAGTTTTAAAATTATCAAGATTAACTGTAATCACTTAGACTTTCCGCTTATTCTTTCTGTACAAATTAAAAGGATTATGTAAAGCTATGGTCTAAACGTGTGGCATAATGACTAATGTCCGTGCAACATAGATATAACGTTGACTATTATTCTTTTTTTTTCTTGAAAAATTATAAAATATCACAGTTTCCAATAATCCGGTCAGAGAATTTGATTATAGTTTTTATAAAAAACTATCCAAATGATAAGTATGGCATTTCTCAATATTCTACTGTTGATATTATATGGTGCAGTATTGGTTTCACAGTATTGGGAATTCTTTTTTAAATTTCTATACATATTTCATGCAAAGCAACGAAACTTTTAGAAGTGTCTTATGTAAAAGTTGTTCAATTAAAAATTCAATTAAGAGTTGTTCAATTCAGAATTCAATTGTCACAATAAAATAAGTATAGACAAAATTTAATTAAATATTTATTTAAATTGATTTCAGATTCTATCGGATTTTATAGAAGAGATTAAAGAATTTAACAATTTAGTTTCATTTGTCTGATCCTGATAAATCCAATGGTTCTAAATCGAATCATACGTACATAAATCTCGCAAAGCACACAAAAGTAAATTTTGCAAGCTCGCCTTTTAAAAGCCTATATTCCAAACTTAATAGGTTTAATTACAAGATTCACTATGCCGCGGTCGTCGTTGTATACGAAAAATTCCAAACGACAGAGCGTCAAACATCGTCTACCGGATCAATTAAAGCCCCCGTCGCGGCTAAAACCAAGTGAGCGAGCGAGAGACTGGTAAAAAATCAGCTTATCGTGTCAGACGTTCATAAAAGAGAAACTCGCTCTCTCGCTGTGGAGCTGATTCTCTGTCTCTCTCTCTCTTTCGTGATTCATTACCGAGCCGGCGCGCAAGGCGCATTACGCAAGTGCGTCTCGCGCCCTCGCAGCGTGGAAAAAGAGCTGAGGACATTGTAAGAGAGGTATAGAGAAAAAACAAGAGAGAGAGAGAGAGAGAGAAAGATCAAGAGCCACGGTACCGCGCGCGCGAGCGCATATAAAAACGATGTGAATGCCGCAGTGCAGAGAGAAGAGAGGGAGAGCGCAGGCTGCAATAGTCGCACGTGAATTTCTCGGTCGCGCAGGATCGCACCGCGTCCCGAGTATACTGTATACATTGCCTTGGCCTTGAGACCGTCTCTCGCTGTTGCCGCCGTCGCTGCTGCTGCTCCTGCCCTTTGTTCGTGCAACGGCCACAAATTTATACTGCAGCAGCAGCAGCAGCAGCGACTCTCTCAAGACTTGCATGCGTCGCTTTCTCTCTCTCTCTCTCTCTTGGAGCTACAGTTTGTGCCGCCAACGGATCGCCGCATCTTCTCTCTTTTTCTTCTGCGAGCTGCGCCTGGCAACTGTATATATACGCGTATTTGTATATATACATATACATGCAGGGGGGATCAGGCGAATTATCCGAGCTTAAGTGTGCGAAATCCTTCATAAATTCACGCCGCCGGGATGCATTATTATCCGCTTGGTGTTGTGGCGCCCGGGTTGCCTCTTTTTTATTGCGCTTTGTAATTCCGCCGTATTAAAATAGATAAAGTTGCTTCGTATATATGTATATTGGACTGAATAACGGGGGGTATTACATATAGGTGCGAGAGCTTCCTTTCCCGCTGTAGATACAATTGCGAGATCCTTATAGCGATAGTTTTATAAATTAGAAAGACTCTTATCCTTTTTTTTGTGCTTATAGTTTTTCTATGCTGAATTTCCTTATATTTTTCGTCATCTTCAATTAAACATAAAAACTAATCTTGAAGAATTTCATCAATTTGATATTTTTGCCCTCATAAAATTTTCAATGGCTATATTGAGCTATTTGTGGATTCAAATCGAAATTTTTATCAGACTAATTCGAAACAGTATGTCTGTTAACTGATCCGAACTAATCCTTATTCATACATTTTTATAAACAAAAACTTCGTGCACTGAGTTACTATTATATTAATGAAAATTTAATAATAATTACGTAAGTACTACAATCTTGAAAGAGTAACAGAAACTGCGAATAAAGTAAGCTTAAAAAATTTTCCGTAAATTCTAGTAGACGCATAGAATAGAAAATGAACTCTCATGTATAAATTATACACGGTCTGATAATGAGCCACTTTGTCGAAGCACAAAGCGGCATTGCGCAATCATTAATTGATCGGCAAACATCGCAGACTAATTTGTACACTTAAGAATACTCTCGTAGGTACGAAAAGCCAAGCTAACTCAAACTCACACGAATTTGGTAACCAAAACTCTAGAATTTCGGTCTCCAAATAAAGAGACACATATACACAAAGAGCAGCCCGAGTACAATCTCTGCTTTTTTATTTGCCTTAGAACTTGGCGGGCACATTTACACATTCGGCGGGAATATGCCTTCGACGGGAAGTCCCGTGTCCAAGTTTATCTGTCGTTCCGTCGACGACGCATATATACGGATACCTCCGTTTTCTTCTTAACGCCGAAGCCTCTCTCGCGACTACCGCGAGCTTCTGAAAGAGCCTACGCAAACACGCAGTCCCAGTTCCCATCGTCTCTTCTCGTGCGGTACCGAGGCTGATCACTGCTTGCGATATTACACACTTACGGATGAAGTCATGCATACACTTGAACACGCGAAGAGTGGAATAGAGTTTTATTTTCCTCGTGAAATTTATGTTTGATAAGTGGGATATTTAAATTTGTAGTTTGATTGATAGTTTTCGAGTAATATTATAAGATAATTTTTGTTTTTTATTTTTTTAATATTATTTTACTCGAAAACTATCAACTTTCAGAAAAAATTTCAATTAATAAAAAG
>UELV01094186.1:0-41088 GCA_900490015.1 Megastigmus stigmatizans | reverse complement strand
TTCGTCAAAGAACACAACATTTACACTTAAACTTCATTTTTGAGTAATAAAAAATTATTTTTTTATATTTTGAATGTTACCATACGAAAGATGGATGAAAAATCTATAAATTTCATGTGTTCACAAATTTTTTAGGCCCAAATTTACCCCATCTGGAGAGCACTGAAAAACTGGTGAAAAAAGTGTCCACTTGGGCGTTAATGGGTTAATGGAGTATCTTAAAAGTATCGTGATTATAAGTATAATTGGAATAATATTTATATCAGTTTAGTTCTGAAAGAGTGAATTGCTTTTCTTAATGCATTTTATTCAATTATCATTTATTACGTAAAAATAAGCCAATTTTTTCAGAAGTGACTTAAGTTAGGAAACATATGGAGTCACTAAACAATTTTTTGGAGTAACAATTGCACTCTGTCGTGAAATACAAAATGAAAAAAAAAAAAACACTTGAACATTTAAAAGTATGCTACTGTATAAAATAATCAATCAAAAAGTGTTAGTCCAAAGATACAAGCTTCCTGGTTACATTTTCCACGAACGTTCTAACACGCAACGTATACATACCACTTAGAGCTGAAATTCATATATCTAAAAAATGGCAATACCTAGCATCTGCTTAGCATATAATTAAATTCCAATTCCATAGTAAAATTTGCCTGAGAAAGATATTGCCGAGATAACGTGTTAAAAACGCGTAATACAAATGAGAGACCTAGCGAAATTCATGAATAGACAAAAAGAGGGAAGTAACACGAGCTTGGCGCTCACGCGCGCGAGAATCTCTCATTGTCCAGAGGAGAAGGAATCCGTCTTTCAAGAAATTCAACAATATTCCTGAGGGGGACGTATACGACAACGACGACGATGAGTCTCGAGCACGTATAGCGCGAACGCGCACAGCTCGACTCCACTTGTAGGAGTCCGTGCGCGCGTACGTGCACGTAAGAAGAGAGAGAGAGGGAGAGAAAATGGACGGAGCTATACTTTTTGCTCTCGAGAGCCTGTACAGGCAGGCGCAAAAGTCGACTGACCTTGGAGGCAGGAATTAAAGTTATTCGGCACGCTCGAGATTTGCGGATGTGATTGTATATATGTATTCTCGGCGGAGAGAGAGAGAGAGAGAGAGAGAGAGAGGGGGGGGGAGAGCGGAGCTTCTTTTTCTCCGCGTGAGCGAAAAGTCGAGCAAAAGGTTTGGGACTTTGCACATATGTGTGGGAATAATGTCAAAAGCTTTGACATTCTTTTTTAAAAAGGAATCTTTCGCGGCGATTGTGGTTGCGGGGAGTTGGATAAGTCTTGTGATAAGAAAGGAGAGTCGTGGATGTCTCCATTGAACTTCGTTGAATAAGTACATCGTAACAGTAGAAGATATAACGTATAAAAGGAGTACGCTATCGTCTTACTAAGCAGATTAAAATTTGTTAAGCTATTGTATGCGGATATATGTGTGTGTGTGTATATATATACACACACATCAAAATTGGATGATAGAAGAATATCTTTATTATTATGACTTTTTGTACTTTAAAAGATTTTTTTTAGTTATTATAATTTGACAATTTAGAAGATGTTCAGAAAATAATGAATAATGAAGAAAAAAAATTGCAATAAGATCTAATATAAAACTTGTATTTTCGATTTTATGAGAAGATCTATAATTAATATAACAATTTAGCCCCTTTAGTTAACAGAAAATATTTTTAAAAAAGGCCGAGTTGATTGCGTCTTACCGTTAATACAAGGAAATGAAAATAGGTGAATATGGAAAGACACTAATTTTCAATTTTTCTTAACTTTTCTACCGTCTAGACGGATTTCTTGATCAATTAAGGTTTCTTGATCAGTTATTTTATCACCAAAATTACAAAATATGATGTAGCTTTCTGTCATAACATAGGCTTTATAGATTTCGCTGTCTAAATCTGAATCAGTTAAACTCACTGGAAAATCAATAATTATTCATATTTATAGATTGTATTCTAAAGACTTTAATTTCATTCCAATTTTGTTGTATCCGACGTTGAAATTGTGAAAATACGGTCACTGATTAAAATATTGGAGTGTAATCCTTAGAAATAAACATTACCCGTATAATTTTGTAAAGCGATTTACACTTACTTGAACCCAAATAGCAATCAGTATTTGAAAGAAGATCAAACTTACCTACAACAGAAAAAAAAGAAAATAATGAGATATGATATAAAAAAATACTGATACACGTTTTTATATATTGAATACAGAAAATGGATTTTTATATATTAATGCAAATAAAACATCGACAGCCGAAGACATATATTCAGTTTTTGCGTACTCCAATACTGACGAAACTCTGGGCAGACAGCGAAATATATTTGTAGTCAAAGGGACAATCCATAGAGAGAGAGAGAGAGAGAGAGAGAGAGAGAGAAGGGAGCGAGGGAACCGAAGAGAGGGAGCGAGAGAAAGCGACATCATCGATCGGATAGAATCGCATACCGGAAAGAGCGTTATTTCCGCGATTATGCAACGGCCAGTTTGTACGTGCGCATCGCTGCTGCAGCGGCGGGCTCCCCAGGTAATTTCCAATCGAGGGAACGATTTTCTGTTGCGACGCGACGACCGGCCGTCCGGAGCTTTCGTGCAGTGTAGCCTATATACGGTCGATCCGCTTTATAAAACATTAATCGGCTCGATACCGGCGGATTATATAAATAAATAAACATCAGATAGCGCGTCGCGAAAATTTTATCCGCACGATCGAATTGCATTGTATTATCTAGGATTGACTTTTAATGGAGATCTCGCGCTCTCGTATATTCTCCCGACGTTTTTCGATTTTATTTTTGGACGCGCGGATCGGGAGACTGATTTTCATATTTCATCCGAGCCAATTATACCAGAGGCATGTTCTTTTCCATATTTTCCGATTCGATGGAAGGATAAAGTTGCAGCTCTATTGCGCCCTCGATAATATCGGAATATAAGACTGAGTAGGATACAAATGAGTGTATATTCATTGCACAAGAACTTATTATTTTTTAATCGGTCTTCCTAAGCTTCTATACTCAGGAAATCGTAATGAATTAAGAACCACGTAGTTGGACAGGTTAGATATTATACATATAATAGACTTCGTATTTAACATTGACGATTAAAGATATTAATATAATAACTGAAGTATACTAGATCTTGAAAAACGAATCCTATTAAATATGTAATTCACGTAAATCGTAATACCTTCCATCCGTTATTTCATGAAAGTCGCATTTCAACTTGGCTCATATAGCAGTTCTGATGAAAAGATGATAAGCGCCTCGGAAAGAATGGAAAGCACATCACCAGCACAAGTGCAGTGATATCGGACTCGATTTTGTGTAAGCCGTCCTATATATATATATATATGCAAAAATAAGTATAATCGCGTTGCTGCCTCTCCTCTCCAGCTCTCGGAGAGTATAGTCGGTCCACCATTAGCGTTGCGTACATACGTACGTCGAGTAATTTGGCTGGAAACGTGAGCGGACTTCGAATCAACGTTGGAGGCGCGGATCAAATTGACCCTGGGTCGACGCCTAATTGCCAATTGACGGTTGCGCTAGCGTTGAATTCTCATATAACACGGCTGTCTTCTCACTCTCTCTCTCGCCGCCCCCCTCGCGCTCTAGCTTCTGCTCTCTGACACATTCTGCCGTCACTCTTTCTTTAATCTACGCGGATGCTTGGAAGAAGCATTTTATAGCTCCATTTGGTAAATTTTAATTCACTCTTGGAAAACAGCATTGGGTTTAGCCCTTTAGCCTATACTTATGACGATTTCCTGATGTTCTTTTTTGCTGTATATATAATGTTGTGAGTAGCTGCTATCTCACAACCATTAGATTGGCCTAGGTTGACTTAGCTGAGCTATTATAATGCTCTTCAAAGTTGGTCGTTCATGAATCATATTTATTATACAGTTGAATATACTTGTCTACGCAAGCGGTTAAAACGAGTTTTGTTCATTGGTAAAAATTTATGCATACCAAATATCTAATGCGGATATAGAGAGAAGGTATTTTCATCTAAAACAGGTTAAAAGCTTCATGAATATTTTACTAATTAATTCAAATTAAAATTCTAAATTTTAGATTCTGAATTTGAAACATTACAAGATTTTGAAATTGTCATAGTTATAACTACTATGATAAAGAAAGAGTGACATGGATCCGTAGAGATATCATTTCCTTTGTCAGCAATAATTTGATCCATTTCCCGTACTTTTCATCTCTCCAGCCCGATCGAATATGACAATGTCCACTTGGAGCATCGCATATCCGTTGACGGATCCACGGAATGATTGGCTATCGCATTACGACGAGATACTGACAAAGAGTTCTCGGAAAGGGCTCGTCTGCTGTAATTGCGGTTGATTTGCCCTAATCAGCCTGCATAGTTCATATCACTATAAGCTTGTACTGATGTCCAATGTTTAATCATTGCACAAAATCTGATGAAAAAATAAACATTCAGATGTGTGCTTTATAAAGTAGAAGCTTCATGATAAATTATGCAAAAGTCTAATATGCAACGTCTCGCTTTTTTAAAATTGAAGTCGAACCTGTATATCTAAATTTCCCTTATTAGACAGTAATTTCATTATTTTACTATTACCATATTTATAATAGTAATACAAAATCATCTTTGTTGGTAAAGAAAACAGATATTCAGTATCCTACGATATTATCAAAATGTGCGTATGCCAATTGCTTACAGTCATTCTTAAATACAAGGTCAATACGATTATCGCAGTAACGATTTACTAATTCGCGACCTAACTTCAACAACGTAATTGGCCAATGTCATTATCGAGCGGATACATAAACGAAACGCGATTAATATATCGCCAAGCCGCGCACATCGTGCATTCTCTGGGTTTACAAAAAGGAAAGCCATCCAGGAACGGCGGCGGCGGCGGTGGCCAGCCCAGCCAGCCGCAATATACTCAACCGCAAGTAACAGAGCAGACGTGTACACACACTCTCAGACAGCGCACAGCAACATATCATAATAACCGGGCGCGCGCGGCAATAACAGCAACGTCCCCTTTCATTCGCGAACAATGGGCAAAGAAAGCGATTATGTCAACTTTGTTCGAGCCTTAATATCTCAAGCGGGCGAGCGTGCGCTCGGGTTCCTCCTCCTCCAAGACCCCGCCAGCCCATGGTCTCCTCTCTTCAACTATAACGTGTATACACGTGCGGGTGTACATATAGAGTCTCAGGAGAAGACCACCACCACCACTACCACTACTAGCTAGAGAGATACGCGGGGATCGTGTCGACCTATCCAACCTAGCCAATTACTTTGATGACTTCGTCTCTCTCTCTCTCCTCCACCACCTCTTTCGCTCACCCCTGTGCCCTTCTCTCTTTCCCTCGGCCATCCAATCCAGGGCCATCAACTCGCACGCTGATGCCGCTAGTGTCGCGTGCAGTGCTTCTTCGTGCAACGACGCGAACGAAACACATTCAGAGAGAGAAGAAGAAGAAGAGAGAGAAGGAGGGAGAACACATTTTATACATGTCTATCTAAACTCCTCCATCTTGTCGTTCACCACCACCACACCGAACTAACCAGCGTACAAAGACCTCGAACGACGCCAGTAGAGAGCAGCTATATAGATGGGCGGATATGCAGGCGAATGCGAGGAGGGTGGAAACGTGCACAGGAAACGTGCGAGAGAAAGAGAGATGGCCTGCAGAACTGGCTCCCTCTACGCAACGCGCGGCCCTCCTCTATGTGCTGTTCGGTGTGCAGCTGTGTTGACTCAGCTTCAATAATTCACAAGACTGACCGTTGCCAACGCCGCCAATGCGTCTGCGGTCGTGTTGTTGCGGCTGCTGCTGCCGCCGCTGCTTCTACTGCTTCTGCTGCAGGCTTCTTCTTCTTCAACCCTAAGATTGGGTAGAAGAGAGAGGGAGAGAGAGATCCACAACCTCGACCGCACACCAGAGTTTTACCCACTCCCCTCTCTCCTGCCTCGTCTCCTCCTCACTGGTTCGTACCGTGAACGTCTTGCCAAGCTTGTTCCGCGGCTGCATGCGCACATGCTATATAGCTATCTATCTCTTAGGAAGCAGCGGACGGGAGAGCAAAGTCAGTATAGTCGTCTCGGAGAGCGTGAAAGGATAAGGCGCGGAGGCTGGTGGAGGTGGAGTGCTTTACTGGGAAATGCAAGACGACGACGATGTGGACGCGCTGAGGACCAGTTTTGCCATTGAACTGGAGGATACTAATAATCTAATGGCACCTAAGAAGATTTTCTTTTGAAGATTAAGATAGGAGCGAGACTCATCGGCATGGAAATACGTATAGAATGAGCATGGAGACCCTCTCGAACATCCAATAAACTAATGAATTTGTATTTGAAGATAGTGTATACAGCCGGTATTCAGTGCCTATTCAAATGATGTCGATCTTTACAATTTATTCTCTGCACATGTCCATCTAAAAGTTATTCAAAGATCTGTGAGCAAAATATTTCTGTCCAAGCCATACTTCCAAGGCGATAAATTACAATTGTTTATGATTAATATTCTATGAACTATCAATTTGTAGATCGTCTAGCTCTTCTGCTATTAAATTTAATAGTAAAGTATAATAAAAGAACGCATCAGCCATTAAACATCAAAATCTCGAATTTCAAAAATCCAGATCAAATTTCAATTAACGATTGTAAATCCACACACCAGCTTAACGCAGCACAAACTTGATGAAATTATAGAAAAGGGCATCAAAGCTGAGGCTTGCCACTCAGCATAGTTAACATCCCAATAACAAGCCAATTAACTGCTACCAAGAGCAGTAAATAACCGTCGCACTTAACGGTCACCATGACAGATACGCGTAGACGGAGAAAGTTAACGCTCTCTAGCATTAATCGACATCGGGATTCCTTTTCATTTTGGCCAGAGGTCTCGCAAGACGTCGCATCCGCCGGCCGACTAATTCGTCGTCAGACTGCGCGAGAGGCTGTATATTGGCCCCTGGCCAACGTCGTCACCGATTAATCCCCCATGGCATACGGACGTATTCGTTTTCGTTTGCTCGCTGCTTCTGCCTCTGTCTCTCTCTCTCTTTCTCTCTTGCGTGTCATGGTGATTCGTTCAAGGTTGGAATCAGGGGGGAAGAGGTATGGGTGTGGTGTACAACGGAAATAATTTCAGCAGCGTCAGAAAGAATGCAAGGTTGCCGGGTCCGTTGGGTGCAAAAAGAGCGACGCCTCGTGCGTGTATATAGTATATGGCGAAGCGAACCGGATATGGAATGGGTGATGCACTACGGACGAGCGGAAGATCGAAAACAATCTATAGATGCGTGTCGAATCTCGCGTATATATATATATGTGCGTGTGTATTGGCTGCTATATTTGTGCGCGTGTCTGACGCGAATGGAAATGTCGCGTCAATTGTTTGGCTAGTTCGCAGAAATTACAATAAAAACTTCTGTTGCATTGTATTTTAATTCGCGTAATTTATGTTGATCTGTTTCGTACATCTAGTAAGACTATTTATATATACGTTCTCAGATTAGGTTGGAAAAAGTCTTACCATTTGAAATGTGGAATCTGCAAGGAATTTGATATCGATTATACTTATCAAATTCCTTGCAGATTCCTTCAAGCTTTACCATTGAAGAAAACGATACACTTTATAAGAAGGTAATTATAAAGTTTCGTAAGATGATATGGGAACGGAATAAATATGTAGGTCTAGGCAGGATGTCAAGTAATTTATAAAAAGAGACATGTGAACTGTAAGAGCTTACCTCTAGACGCGGCATAAATAACAAAACTTAAACGATGAGAAACAACCGTTAGGATCTTGCTAACGCATAAAATTAAATTTGCAGTCATCAGCTAACGAATGGATGACTGGGTTTGAAAAGACTGAATCATCGATTAAGATATATTATTCTGCTCTCAAGTTACCTCGGCATGTAGGAGGAAATAGTAATACACAACTTTTATTTTTTCCTTGCTAAGAAGAAATATTTTTGAAAGGTATAGAGAAAAACAAATTGGAATTGGAATTAAACAATGGAACATTGATATCGAGCGCGACATCAAATTGTCTAATGTCGTTTTCACGTCGAGGTCGACATGGCTGATTACCCTCATTGCATCCCCAGAGGAAGATTGATGGGAGTTTGCGGGTTGAAAGGCTCGTATACGTATACGAATGCAAGTAGCGTGTTAGTGAGGTGGCAGAGGGAAGCAGGGGGAGAGGGGAGGGGGGGGAGGTCAGGACCAGGTCAATTGACATGCCTCTCGATCGGTCGTTGCTCTCGAAAAGTGCTCAAGTGTATCGATCTTTCCACTCCGAACGAATTCCGTGTGCGTAGCGCTAATCGACAACTTCACACTTCGCTCTTTCCCCTGTACATACACACACACACACACACATACACACAGACACTAAGCATGTGTACCAGACCATGGTTGAAACGTATTTACCAAATGAATATAAAGTTTGAGCGAGCATCTATCGGTTGGAGCGACTGGGAACGACTGAAATAACATTTAATCGTGCTCATAAAGGAATTTATAACTAGACTTGATAGAAGTTGAACAATCAGGTAGTGGTTTGAATTTAACGCGCAAAATCTATCTATGATAAATACGATATTTATAAGTAGATATGACTTGCAAAGTGAAATTGAAAAGTCAAGCTATGACCTAGGATGTATATTCACTGTTAAATATGATGGTAAATTAAGATTCAACCTTAAAATATATTTTTATCGTTGAACTTCTTATTAGGTAACGATGATGCATAGAGAACTGAAACTACTTCTACTAAAATATATATTACTATAGCAACATTACTAAAACATGTGTGTAATGCTGTAGTAGAAGATGTAACTCTAGGGAAGTTCATAAAGGCAGAAGTTATATATGCTGTACAAGTAAGGTTTCCTCCTCCTTTACAACTACATTCAGAACTTACAATTAGGGTTTGTCGTAAACAACCTAATTTCCGTTTTAGTGTGCCAAATGAGAGGCAAATTAGATCCACATACATAATCAGATACGCCAGAATTAACTTCCTCTCAAAGTCCCATTGTTTTTGGAAACTCGCGATCTTTAGAGCGGTACAAATTTCAAACGCCGTCAAACGAGGTCAATAATCGGGGAAAGCGGCGCACGTGCAGAGGGCGGCTGTTGTTCCGTTGGCGTGGATTAGATTCGCTCGATAGAGTCGGCGAGAATTGGTGAATATGGAAGCAGTAGGCCACCTAATTTAGGAAAAAGAAACTGGGAATTACATTAATTACCGAATAAATTTGTTGATGTGTCGTTCGTACATAGTCAAAGATTAATTTTCTGAAAGTGAATTTACCTTTAATAAAGAAAAATGTTAATTACTTTTCTTCTTTGTATATGTGAAACACGTAACTTTCGATTTTCCTTGTCTGTTTTCCGAAAATGTTGAAAATAAAAAGATATTCTATTATTTGCGAAACACAAAATATGTGTGCTAGGGTATCAGTTTCGTATTTTTCAAATAGCAATATTTGGCTCACTAAGTAAGTTTATTCATTAATAAATAATGTTTTAGTCTATATGATTCCTCTGAATCTATAAGGGATACATTCCTAAAAACGATTTTATTCTTGATACAATTTTTACATGATTGAAATGAAAATAGATTATCTTTGATTTCGTAATTATTTAAACTATCTTCTAAAATTTTACATTAAGATAGGTGAAATTAAAATCATAAAAAACTGTTTCACAATTATCTTCATAAATTTATAATCTCTGAAGTTAATGGGTTAAATGTAGAGAGCGATGTGTGCCGTCGATGTGCGGATTTGTCAGTCATTTGTAGATCCTGAATATTTATGGAAAGCGGATTTCCGCGGAACAATGTTTGCAAAAGAAAACGTTTTTCATGTTTAATAATTTCGACCGCCATAAAGAGGAATAGCGAATTATTTAAGAAATCCGTTTCTACTCTTATTATAGTTTTATTATAAACTGCCTTTATTGAAGTGAAATAATAAAGAATGCCCATATATGTAATACTAAAATTTAATTACTTTAGTGAAATTCGCATTAAAATAAATGCACGTTAAAAATCATTTAGAGTATTTATTCCATTTTGTAAGTTTATAAATATACATCATATAATGTTATCATTAATATTTGCATAAAGTGGAGGAAAAATTATTTTTCATCTTAGATCAATCTACATTTTTCACGCATTTTTTTCGTATCACAAACATTGTAAAAGATTCATGCTATCATATATTACAAGTTTAATACTTAAAAAATATTTTTTCCGCCGTAGCTCGTGCCGCACGTATAAATTCACTTAAAACGACAAGCCACATAAGACGAGAGAGTGCGTCATCGGCTGCGAGCGCGCATACATAGAGAGAAGCTAGACAGAGATAGAGAGAATACGACACAGTCATCCCAGGCCGAAAACATTTTCCATAAGGCTGATTAAAATTCGCGTCTCGCACGGCGGAAGTTGCCGACCACGGAAAGAAGAAGAAGAAAACTACCCGAGCACTGCTGACGACTTTGGGCATCGGGATTCTTTCATTAGGCTCTCTCGGAGAGGCGCACACACGCGATTGTAATGTAGCACTCGATGCTCAACGGCTTTCTAGCGTCTGCGCTCGTGAATACCAAATAAATCGCTGCCTTGTTTTGTTGCCTTGCTCATTCTTTTTCTCTCTGCTGGCATGGCATGTATATTTTGGGAATTTATTACTATTAATTGCGAATTTTGCTGTGGCCACGGTTTGTTTTGCAAACACAACTGTTTCACGCGATTGTTGCATAGCAAATATTCTGAAATTCATGAAGACTATAACTTAAAATAGCAATTGGAGTTGCTTTCGTGTTTACCCAGCGAATTGGATTTTGAGGTTAATATCTTTTGGGCAAACAAAAACAACCCTGGTCAACAGCAGCACTCCGTTTTTTTTTAAATGAATGTTTTTGAAGAATTTTGGTTGAAAATGTTTTGAAAATGTAAATTTGTGGAAATATGATGTTATAGAATCAGTGCAAAAACCACCAGTCAAGTCAAAAGTTTCTCATTGATTAATCAAATAAATTCAATTAAGTCGTCAGTATTTTGAGAGTTACAATATGTAAATGGCCGTAGTGAATTTGGAGATGACGTGATTAAAGCATTTTAGCGACGGTCATAAAAATAGCTGGAAACTGGATACTTGTATTTATGTTGCTGGAGCTGAGAGTGAAGACTGGTTTTCACATAAAATTACCTGTTCGCCAAGAAGATACGAAATATTTTCAAACTTGAACGTAATTATCCAATATTATGTCGTCATTGCTGTAACGCCTCGAAACAATAACACTAAATAACATTAACGATTGCGTGATATATACAACCTGAAAAAGCTATTACTTTCGAATAAACAAATTCTTTAAAAGTCGCAAACTGCCACTACAACAAAAAATACATACACTTTAAATGCCTCGAAAACTTTCAAAGCCACAGCTCCGTCAACCCGAATTTCAACTTCCCGCGCGCCGTATAGCAAGAATAGTGCAGGGTCACCAAGGGTACGACCTTTGGAGGCAGCTTCTTCGCGTCCCTTACGAAAACGTCGGTCCGTCGGGAGCATTACAAAACCATTTGCGGTGGTATCGAGGCGCATAGGGAGACCGGTGCACAGCAGCAGACGATAGCCTTCGCGAGAACGAACGAACTTAAATATTTGATCTAGTGCGAGCGTGGGTAAAATCAAATTCAATTATTCAGCGGGCAGCCGAGTCCGTGCAGCTGATTCCCGCGCGAAATACCCACGATAAACTCTTATATTGCGTCCTGCAAAGACGTAAAATTGATTGTAAGCGATCTCGGCTTCGCATTCGTGATACGAAACTTCGACCTGGAACAATTCGTTGACGAAAAATGCTGGGTTATACACAGACAGATACACACACAAATAAGTGGGTTGTTTAAGAAATTCGGATCTAACCTCTCCTTTGGATCCAATCTTTTGCATTTGCATGGAAGAGGCCAATAAATTATTTATAGCTGCTTCGTGGATCCGGTAATTCGATGATAAAAGTTAAGTGGCCGTTAAAGTTAATCGACTGTATTAGAGAAGGAAAGTCACTTTAATTGCGTAATTCCTGTTATAACTAAGGCATTAAAGCCTACTTTGCATGCTGTTGTGTATCTCAAATTATAAAACGCTTAACGTCTCTAAAGTACGTTACCAGTATCAAAGAAGAAACTGTTTTGATTTGTTCCTTTTTGTAAAATAATGCAGTTAAATGTTGCTTTGTAACTTTTATTACAAGTGTGTACCAACCTTATAATCGTTGTTGTTCTGGGTAAGCCCTGATTTCTACAGCTTCTGACGTCAGAGTGCATATATAAAATGGCCGCCAATTTACCGAGTAACCGAACTGTGTATATAAAAGTATTTACTTGTTTCTGTCAGCTTCTGATATTTACATAATGATCATGATTATGATATGCAACTTTCTTCATTTACGTATGCGAATTCTTTTTAGTCGATCTATAGAGATGTGTTTTTAAAAATTTGGTTCAAGGACATCAGATTGTGGACGACAAAATTACAAAATCCTTAGTTGCTAATATTGCTATTAATTATTTACCTTAAAGTTTTTTAATTTTAAATTTCATTCCATGACTGGTAATAAATTATACCAATTTTAATCACGATTTATAACGGACATTCTCAAAAAAAACTTGTTAAAATAGTGGGTCTATTCCATCTTCAGTCGGTCATTCAGCAGTTCTCTCACTGCGCGCAACTGCATTTTCTTGAATATTCGCACCACTGGAAATATCCATATTTATATCAAGTACAGATAGTTTGCTCCTCCCATAACAGTATCGCAGTGGCAGCAAAAGGAAGTCCAACGATTTTACAGCCGCTGCACCTTCCTTAAATCCCCGCGGAGCGTGTGAGAGAAAGCGAAATATAAAGGGCAAGAGAGAGAGATTCACTGCACGGAGAAAGACGGTATAAAGAAAAGGTGAAGTAGAAGGCGAAACTGGAGTGAAATGAAATGCAATTTCGCCTAAAATGAATCATCCGGGTTTTTTGCGAGGTATTTGACGCGGGGAATACGAGAAAGATCGTAAACGTCGTCACGGGTTCTCCCCCAACTCCCCGCGTAAGGAGGGAAGGAGGACTTCCACAGCCTACCCCTCGGTGGCAATTCCGTGCACGGCACAGCGACAGGCGCTCCGAGACTCGAGATCGTAATATCGCCGTCGCGGAATTTCGATTACTAGCGTATGCTCTCGCATATTCGCTCTCTCTCTCTCTCACTCTCTTTCTCTTTCTCTCTCTCGCATACAAGTGCTTGAGCATTTACACATTCACACGACTCTGTGTGAGAGAGAGAAGAAAAGGAGGCCGTTGCGCAACGCGAACTTCTCGCTCTCTATCGCGCTCGTTTTGCCCATCGTGAGTGCCGCACTCTTGACCCACGAACACACTTTCACTTTTTTTAAACACGCCGCGGCCAACTCTCTTGTAACACTCTTGGCTTGTTGTATACGTTTTCCTTGAGAGTTCTTTATCGCGCGCCAAGAGTCGCTTCCGATATCGATGAAGCTGGATCTCTCGTATGAAAACTGACACTGCGTGGGATTTAGGCGCTGGAATTGGTATCGTGCAGTTTATTGTTTTCGCGATGATGTATACCAGGTACATAGAACTGACCTGGCTGAGTGCACGAGGAACGTAATTCGATTGGGTTATAGGTCCAGCGTGTGCGTATGTTGCAAGAGTGGGCTTTTTATTTTCCGAAATTTTAGACGATTAATTGGATTGCCCCGTAGAACGGGGTCGTAATCAATGAATGATAACACGGTATATCCGTTGTAATCTAGCGGACAATTGTGATGTAAAGGGAATATTGAATGCGGCCAATATGCGTGATGCTTTGAGCATTAATTATTCCGTCTGATGACTCTATGCGGATGGCGTTTTATGACTTTCGAAATGCTGAGAGATGCTGTCAGACAAAGAATTATGTATTCGTTCCAGAATATTTACGATATTTATGTACTAATCACCTGTAAAATATAACATAATACAACTGAATTTAACCAAAGCCCTTTTATCTGGAGAATATTCGGAAGAATAAAGTAATAAATATAAACTTGTAGCCATTGACATTTTGTAATTCGTAATGAATGCATTCATATTCTATTGATATATTAAATATCATACAGCGTGTTTACGTAAAACCGAAATTGAAGCTAGTTCGAATAAAATACCTTTACAATTACGAGAGTATACAGCATTTTTTTTCTCCTTGATTTCAGCTACTCGGAAACAAAAGAGCAATATTTCATACAAAATCTACCTGTGTTGCATATTGGCTTTTACTTTAGCAGTAATTGATGGACCAATCGACTGTACCTTATACCAACAATGAAACTGTTGGAAAACAAACTGGAAATTTATTTATTTTCAGAAAAAATTGCGTGTGTATCATGTAAATATAGTTAAATGTGCAATCAGTGTAGAAAAGTAGCGAAACTGATTATTCTTATTATTTAAATTATTTTTAAACTGTATATGCTTGTTAGATTATTATTGGAGCTTTGTAGTTACTTAGCATACCTCAGTTCCATAATATACAAATCGTTTTTCACAATAGTGAAGAACAAAAGAAGTAAGATGATTCGTAGTTATAGTAATTATACATGCGACATTTGTAAGAATAAATTATTAAATTTTTATATAACCAACTATCTTCGCCATTTTAGAATTTCCAAATATATAAATTTTGTAATATGAAATTATGACACGAAAACTATAGTAACAGAAGCGAAAGTGATCCACTTATTCTTGTATTCTACACCCATAAAATTGAGAATCTTCGACCTCCGCTATTTCTCGCATCGATGATCAGCTGTCTATATTCTAATACTTTTAATTCCAAATGTTGTAGCCTAGTTTTTCAGCGGTTAATATAGAGGTCTAGTACGTGAGAGTATGTGAAACCGCGAGTGAGGAAAGAAAACGTGAAGATAAAGACGGTTTTTTCTTCGCTCGAAATATATGTACGGTCGTAGTTCGCACTTTCCGCAGCACCGCCCATCAGCCTCCTTTACTGCGTTAGAGGAGCTCGAGTTCTGCGGTTCGAGCAACTCGTGACTGCCGAAAGAAAGTCGAGGGCAAAGAAAGTCCAAAAATCACTCGAAACTACTTCTTGCCGAGCATATTCCAATTGTTTTTGCTGACTCGTGTGCTTACTCATAAATAATGTCCTTTTGCGCAACTTTTAGCGTTGGCTTACTAAATAGTAAAAAATTACGAAAATCGCAGAGAAGATAGATGATAAAAAACAATAATTACTTCATCATTTTTTGCATAACTTATATAAAGTAGCTTAACAGTCAATGGGTTAATTGAAAAAATTTTTATCGTTCGCAAGTAGTAAAAACATTATCTACCCAGTCGCAATATCTTTACGAGTGCGTCCACTTGGGAAGTCGGCTTTTCATGATGTATAAGCGGTTATCTGTTATCATTTGAAAAGAACCGCGAGCGGAAAAAAACAATTAGCTACGTGAAACTGGCAATAAAGCCAGACAATCGAAGAATACAATGGGTAATAGTAGTTATAAAAAAGAAAATCATGTTTCAAAGTAGCGACTGCAAAGCCGTCTTCTTCCTTTAGTGTGATCGATCTAAAACTAAAGTGTGCCAGATTTTACAATTCGTAAACTGCTTTACAATTGCACGATGATGATCGTGCGATAAAGTCTCTTCTTTGTTTTTTAGAAATCCGAATTTTTCACGAATCTGATTCTCTCTCCTTGGACGTATGCAATAATATCGTAAAAGTCATATCCTTTTAAGCATTGCATTGTTCTTGTTACAAAATTGCGAAAAAAATATTGTTCGCTGCATTTCTGTGCTATTACTACATAACCTTTATTTTTTGAACAAAATAATCTTTCTAATTTAACTAAATTGTATTCAAAGGTAGAAACTTCGAAACAAAGGGAATTTCGATAGTTTGGGACCGAAATCAATAATTTTTCATTTGAATCAAAATAGCATTCTCCATTCCATACAAAATAACTGTTATCGAAGCTAGAAATGTACACAACTGTAAAAGTCAACATATTGTCTCTCTCTCTCTGTCTCTCAAAAAAGAAAACTAGTCCAGCAGGTTGAAAAACTTGAAAACAAAAACCTCTCCGCCGGTCGTAAAATGAAAAAACCTTGGCTGAAAAAGCCCTTAAAAAAGGCACGCAACTCGTGGAGAGTGGAGCGCTTCTCGAAAAAAAAACGACAGTGAGGGAGAGAGAAAAGAATAACGAGGAGTAGTAGAGCGTTGCAGAGCCCGCGGCTGCACGAGTGAGTGAGAGAGAGAGAGAGAGAGAGAGAGAGAGAGAGAGAGAGAGAGAGAGAGAGAGAGAGAGAGAGAGAGAGAGAGAGAGAGAGAGAAAGAGTCATACCAAGGCAGCATCCAGAGTGAAACAACGAAATCGAAGCTGCGCACATGCGGGCACTACTACAACAGGCCGCTAGTAAGAGAAACGTTGCGGGAGAAAGGGCTCGCTTTTCTATTATTCTCTTTTCCCTACGGTCCCGCGCTGTGTATATCCGTCCCGCTCTGACTCCTTGCAGCCGGTGGCGTGCCGCAATAATTGTCCATTGTTCCGGAGCGTTCGTTAAGAGTCTTCTCGTGTGTATGTGTGTGTGGGGGATGTAGTACCTATAGATATGCGCTGGGAGTCGCACGAATATATGCGCGAGTGACATACGGTATATTTTTCGATTCGATGAGCACACCTGTGATTTTCCGTGCGAGTCACACGTATGACACGAATAATTCGCAATGGCTGACCTTTATAATGATGATCGATTCTTCGCTCTCTGCTGTGCGTTCAATTTCACTTTTTACGCATGATTTTTGCACTTTCGCTTTTTGTTATCAAGTCGAACGATTTAAGTACTGCTTGTTTGAGCTTCCGCATCGAAAGGTTAAAAAATATTTAGCATTAACGAATTGTAAAGACGTACCTTTCTGCTTTCAGGTACCTAGCATGAAATTTTTTTATTTACTTTTCCGTATCAAATGAATATTAATTCTATTTATAATTGGAACACTAATAATATAGAATACTTTATCATTGTTATTTTTATTATTTTTTCAACATTACTGGGATGCCCATTATTGGATGTTCGAGCGACAATCTTGAATTAAATATATAATATGAAAACTTATAAATACAAAATCTTGTCAAGTAAAAAACTGATTACGAAGTTAAAACATGTATATAAATTACGTTTTACACATCTCGATAATATTTAATTTATTAAAAAATTACACAACTATTTGCAGTAAATAATACTTGTTAAATTGGGTCTAATTTAACTGCGCATAATGGAACTTGCTCGCAGCTGTGCATCAATTTTATACAAAAAGACCGAATAAAACTCTATAGGGAGTAAATAAGGTCGCTCAACTCGCCGATAAATATTTTCTTACCAGCGGTGATCCCCTCATCACGCGACGTATAGCAAGCTAGTATCCGAGTCGCGTAAAATAATAGAATAATTTTCGTTTAGTCACTCCCATAACAAACAAGCTGCCTATATAGAAAAAGCGAGAAGCATCAATTGGGCACGACGTCTCCCTGGTGGTTTTTCTCCTCTTATTTTCCAGTCACTTAACGCCGAGCTTGCAGCGTCAACGACATCAGCACCCAGCGGCACCAGCATCAGCTTCCGTTCCTACGACAGAGAGAGAGAGAAAGAGAGAGAGAGAGAGAGAGAGAGAGAGAGAGAGAGAGAGAGAGTTTACTGCCCTGTTACTATCCAAGCACCAGCAGCTTACTCTCTCACTCTCTCTCTCTCGTTTCCGACCGCTCAGCACTAGCGATGGCCTAAAAATAGCTTAATTCCAACAGTGCTCGCTAAAAATATATATAGAGGAATTGTGTATGTGTGCTCGAGGGATGGAGAGAGAAAGTGAGAGACAAGCACTGATGCAACAACACGCCTCTGTAAAATTGTCTCTCTGTCGCTAGGCCACACCGAGGCTTCCTCTCTATCTCTCTTTCCTTTTTCTTTTTCGAAGCGCACGTGCACGCCCGGTTCTCTCCCCGATACATCTCGCCGCCAACGAGACTTTTCTGCAGCTCTCTTGACGGTATTACATATGTGCGCGCAGAAAGCACCAAGCGCGGTGTGCATGTGCTGTATGCACAGCTCGAGCAGCAATGAGGTGCGAATTTAATAGCACTAACACTCGCGCTGCAGCTCGCGAGCATCATCTTTTTTTTTTGTTGCCTGCGCATCTGCGATCGAGCGTTGAGTGACCCGATCAATTATCGCTGTATATCGGATCATGTTTTTTTTTCTTTCGCTTTTCGTTGCCATTTACTTTTAGCCATGATGTAACTGAATGTATTTAATATTTTCTACGGACTCGGTCTTGACAAATCACGCGTCATTCAAATGGAGATTTGTCTAGATTTTTTTACCAGACAGAATAATTAATGGTGTACGACGAATTTTGACAGTTGTCATTCATCTGTTCTTTACAATGCACTTTGAACAAGCCTTTGCTTGGATATTATTATATCTTACAGAAAATTTTGTCTGCATATTTTTTAGTTCTTTTTTATTAAATTGAATCATTCAAAACTTATGAATTTTATACAGTTTCAAAAGCTAGTAATGTTTTTAACAGTAGAGTTATAGTTGCTATTATTGGGCATATTATTTAACAAATCGTTAAAGCAAATATATCTGTTGACATTTCAGATTGAAGAGCGATTACGTTCTGACAAAAAGTACACAACACCTGCACCCTCTACTTCCATCCACCGAGTTTTCCAGTATACACGCCAACAAAATATGAAGCAAATCCAAGGGAGGAAGGACAAAAATAGAACCGCAAAGAGAGAGAGAGAGAGAGAGAGAGAGAGAGAGAGAGAGAGAGAGAGAGAGAGAGAGAGAGTGCCTGGCTTAATAATTCAAATGTTTACCGCCCCTTTGTCAGATAAGCTGATAAAAGCATGGCGGTGCTCTCTCTCTCTCTCTCTCTCTCTCTCTCTCGATATCTTTCGCCTCTTTCTCTCGTATATATATATGCGCCGAACGATAACGAAAAACAAGGAGCGCGCGACGAGAGTAAGCCGGTGGGTGGCGCTTGCGAATTAATCTTTTATCTCGCGGCAGAGCAGCAGCCGAATAACGTCAGCTATATCAAGCCAAGACGCCCCTTCAATTAATCGAGCCGTCGGATACCGCACCGAGAGAGAGCCGTGCTAGCTTCGCGGCTGCTATTGCCTCATGCGCCTACGATATTTATACGTTTGATGGCTGAAAGTGGTGCGAAAGAACTAACCGCGCAACCCTTGTGGATGACAAGGGATCAGAACCAGGTATTAATAGTAATTGGTTATCGAATGCGGAGTTGCGTTGTACGCGTACTGCTCTTTTTCTCTTAGGTTAATAAAGTATGATGTGTATATACTGCGGAAGAAAAATGGAAAGTATATACAAGCTTTGAAAAAGTTCTACTATTTTCCTTGAATAGTATATATCGTAACTCAAGAGAAATATCTGATCGCACAAGGCTTCCACATCGAATCATCAGATTGCGCAACCTTTCCAAATCGACTCATCGGTATATAATAACATCAACCCAAACTTTACCTCCTCAATAACGTACAAGAAGCAGCTTTGAAAAGATTCGAGATTAAAGAATCAGATAGAATGTACGGCAAGCGCGCGCAGCTCGGCACGTCAGGTGTGCTTAGCTGCTTAGCAGGAAGCGGTGCGCGTTTTCCCTTTTATACAGTTTCGCGCCGATTACGCTATTCAGTTTGCCAACGAATTATTATGCAAACGCGAGTCCTTTGCATCTTTCTCTAGGTTTCCTTGCGAGACTATAAGCTTATAGAGACTCCATAGCTCTATCTCGTGTGTATCAGTCTTATACATGGAGTTTCTTTTTTTTTTACCAACGAAATCAACG
The DNA here is from genome assembly GCA_900490015.1 of Megastigmus stigmatizans. NCBI lineage: Eukaryota > Metazoa > Arthropoda > Insecta > Hymenoptera > Megastigmidae > Megastigmus > Megastigmus stigmatizans. The sequence goes on along the minus strand of UELV01094186.1, from coordinate 21,077 downwards.
GTATATCTTGGTGCGACTTTTAAAGGTGTAATTATATTCACAACCGCGAGAGGCAGAGGAAAAGAGTGTTTCGAACTCCGGAAAATGCTGCAAACGTTCGTTTCCTAACGCTTTTATTCCAAATGATCGCGGTTTAATTAATTAAACAATGACGATTAGAAACTTCGAGGTGCGCTAATTCGTCGAGTGAGAGAATAACGAAGCTGCGCAAAAACTTGTTAACGGCGACCGATTAGCTGGATATCGACAAGAACCATTAATAAAATGTCCAATTTCCTATCAGCTATATATAATTTTGCTCTTATGGCGCATCGCAAAAATCGCTCTCAGCTTTTTCACTCAGCTGTTGTGCGCGGGTCTGTAATATCTAAGCCGCAGAACAAAACATAATTTTTCATCGCGCACATGGCACTAATGAACGTTTTAATGGCTGCATGAGTAATTGACAAGTTAATGATTCAAGTATACACAGAGAGAGAAAGAGAGAGAGAGAGAGAGAGAGAGAGAGAGAGAGAGAGAGAGAGAGGGGGGGGGCAGAACACATAGATATAGAAATTGCACAACTGTTTAGGGGATTTCGACGGTCCACAATAGCAACGCGGCCACGGTTCCATTATTAACAAACGGACTACGCAATCGACATTGTACCATATATAGCTATAGGCTTAGCAGAGTCACCGCTGAGTATCTATGAGAGAGAGCGAGAGAGAGAGAGAGAGAGAGAGAGAGAGAGAGAGAGAGAGAAAGAGGTAGAGGTGATGGAGACTGGTACGTAACGTGTGTGCTGGCCGGTGTTGGTGCCGCGGTGACGTGACATGATACGGTGGGAGGGGGGGGGGAGGGCATTACGTCAGGTGTGTGTCTCACTCTCACGCGCGCGGCTATATGCCCTTGAAAACACCGTGGCAAGAGAAGGAAAGTCGAGGCTTTCCCGCTAGGCAGTCGCGGCGAGTCGTATCTGGCGTCGACGTCGCGAATTCTAGTCGGCGTCTTATAACCCGAGAGAATGAGAAATACGTGACGCTTTTAGCGTAGCGCGCATATATACACGCATTGCACATGTGGAAATGAACAGACTCGGGAAGTGCCGAGTGAGTAGCATTTGATCTTATACCGGATGTAAGCAGCTTTCTGGACGAGCTGTAGCTAATGAACGCTTTTTTGTATAGGTTTTTTTTATTTTTTTTTGAGTTGAGATGTTTGTTTTTTGTTTATGGGACCCCACGGTCGACAGAATGACGACCTTTGGATTTATTGAAAGTGTGTCTTGTTGATTGAAGGTTGTTATTGAATGAGGTCTTATAGTCACGGCTGATGTATATACAAAGATATTTTATGGAGAAGTGCGAGGACGCGGTCTCGAGATAAATAAGTATCGATATTATACTACACAACCAACTCTATAAATAAAGTCAAATTGGGGTCTTTGGTAATGTTGATATCGGTGGCTCGACCGGAAAAGGTTCCGTCTGAAATTTCGTGTATAAATATAGCACAGATGTAACACGCAATCCATTCGAGTAGAAGTTTTGATGCGATTTCCAATGACATAGGTTCTAGTGAAATTGCAAGTATTATTAGTAACAAATATATAGCATTAATAGTTACGTCTCGAAAAGTAAAATAGTTCTCAGTGTAAACGATTACAGTCATATATTTGTAATGGAATCGATATTGGTTCGCCGATTTGATCTCCTTGTAAGGTCAGTATATAGTATGAAAAATCGTAATTAAACGGGAAACCATACAAGTATCAACAACTTTGCCCTGTATACTCGTTGAATCTACGATAAAAGCTCGAGTGTAATTCTAGAAAAGCCTCTTATCTTATTACACGTATATATATACATAATTTAATTAAACTCCAGAGCGGCATAATGCACTAACAGCGATAAAATCGAGTGTTCGACGGAAGCAGCACTTAAATTTTTTGCTGTTCACTCGCCGATGCAACCAATTCTTACAATTTTTATTCCATGACGTACGCCAGTTATGGTCATCGATCGCGCGCTCCAAGATCTAAAGCAACGCATTAAACTAAGCGCGGTAGGAAAAAAGAAGGGTAAATTTATCACGCACAATTTAAGCGCTAAATAAGCGCGCTTGCCCCGCGGGAAGCGTGAAAAACACTTCCTTAATCACCTCTCTCGGGTTCACGGCTCGGCCACCGCGAGAGAGTCCAACGACTCCCATAAGCAATTCTCCATAGTGCGCGCGCGGTGCGCTACGCCTCGTCGTCGTCTCGCCCACGTCCTCATCTCGTGCACACACATACACGCGCGTGCACAGAGAGAGAGAGAGAGAGAGAGACGCACCGCGAATAAACTCAGTATATAGTGCGGAGCTCGTTTGCTTCGAAGCGAACCGTCATCCACATACACACAGACACACGGTGCCGAGAAATAAGCTGCGTTCGTCGTCGTCGTCGTCATCGTCATAGCGAGTAGATGTACTATACTCTGACTGCACCCGGAGAGTGAGAGAGAGAGAAAGAGAGAGTCGGAGCGCTGTACGGACACGTGCCGCTAATGAGCCGGGCCACGTATAAAAGCACGCGCGCACCAATTACCGGCGCGGCGCCGGCTTCGTTGCGCCTCGCTTGGCCGCGCGACAAAGCTCGTGACACATGCAAAAACGACGAGCTATAGAGAGGGAGGGCAACCAGCATGTAGAGGGAGCGAGAAATAGAAACCGTGAGAGTGAGATAAAAAATGGACTTGGAGCATGGACGCGTGTGTGCAAGCTTGTGTTTGAGGATCTGTGAGGAAAGAGGGTTAGAGGTTTGGAGTTAAGTAAGTTATTGCTAAAAAGGAAGTTGCAGCCCCGGGGTAAAACAATAGGTGGGGGGTACGAGGTTTTCTTTTTTGGTAGTTTAATTAGTGGCGCGAGAAAACAATGATGAATGGGCCGCGGGCACCGGGTGGTCTTTAAACAGAGAGCCTTCGTGCAACAGCAGCAGTGAGCCAATGAAAGGATTTTTTGCTCTTTAATTTTAAAAGTTACGAGCCGATGGCCGAGGCGTCAGGCTTGAAAACATCGAATTATACTCGCGAGTCCATTGTGTAGCGGCTCTACTTTTTTTGTCGTTAGCGATGAATCGTAATTCGGTGTACACTTTTACGTCACTTTGTTGATTGCAAAAGGTGTCGCTGCTGAATTTAATGTGTCGATTGTTAATCTGGTAGGTGATGAAAAACGTAATGCTTAATTTTGACCCACTACTTTGTATTCCCGCTTTGTGATTTGCTCGCGTTGCATAAAAGAAATTTGGTTAGATAAGCGATTGCGCATGTAAGAAAATTCATTTAAGGAGAGGCTTTCCTATAATTGGCACAAATTTTCATTTGGGTGATTTTATAGAATTAAAATATTAAGAGGAAAATCTTGCAAATTATTTCCTATAGTTATAACATCAGTTGCGCAGTTTAAAAATTGTTGCATTACTTATTAATTGTGCTATTGCTTTGGTGCACTAGCAGCTAAATTATCATATCGATAGTTATTTACGTTTTACTCTGTGTTATAAAAATCACTCTATACTTGCTTAAATTTCTCTAGCTAAATGACTGATTTAGGTTGACTCCAATACATAAATTCTATAGTCATTATTTCACTATTCGTTAATGGCTAAGAGAATAAAGTCTATTAGGCTGATGACCGAAGAATTCTAACGCCCATAAAACTCGTTTCTCCGCAGCGCCCGACATCCGACCAATCTCGTTGTTAACCGAATTACTTTTCTAAGTGCACTAACAACACCAGTGTCCAAAGCAGTCTTAAATATTCGTTACTTTAGTTCCAATATCGTAATTGACGGTTCAGGTGTCGAACAGTCGAACACAGTCTCGCAAGCCGAGAAGAAAGCGGACTCCCTGCAACCCCATTAAGCCAAAACACAACAAAGAAGAGAGACAAAGTCAAAGAGTATACAAAAGGGAGATGAAGGAGAGAGAGAGAGAGAGCAAGAATCTCGCGGACAAAGAAAGCGAGAAAGGGACCTCATGCGCACGTACAGGGGAGGAAACGAAATAAGTAAGCGAAAGGGTATATGTGTACGGGGAAAAAGCGAGGCCTATATGCAGCAGAGCAAATTGCTCGAGTGCAGGGTTGCCTGCACACAAACAGACACTGAAATAAAAGCTGCGCGCGACGACGACGTATACGCATGACGCGGGCGCACGTTATATACACACATCGATCGCGCCTCGTATACCTCTGGTGTACATGGCAAATGCGCATAGAGACCCGATGCGGAATATTACCGCAGGTTGGCGTGTGCGGCGAGCGTTTATGCTTTTTAACGCGTCTGACCGAAAGAGAGACGGCGAAAAGGGGAAGACGGGGGGAGTCAATAAAGCATCTCTGTCTCTTTCTCTCTCGCTCTCTGTACTGCGTGCGCACATGCGGGGCTTGTGTGTTTAATGCGGGTTTCGTCGCCCCCGTCGTTATTATATATATATAGCTATTTTGCGAACGAGACTCGCGCGCGTTATTCTTTTGAGACTGCGCTTCTGGTTGGACCCCATTTGACATACCCCAACCTTCTTTTTAATTAGAATTTCAGAGTTTCTTTTTTCTTTTTTCTTCTTTTCAAGGCATTGATCCAGAAATCCGCAATCATTACCCATGAAATATTTTTGAATTCTTCATATGCATTAAACTACACAGTTCCCGCTACATGCTTGGTATCCGATAAACATCTACATATACGTGTAAACAAATGATTATACGATCATCACGCGTTGACGAACGATTAATCAGACAGTACTATATACTTTGAAGGCTAGATTTGCTCTTTGCGTGCAGCAGCATCGATCCAACGTTATATACATACACCGAACGCGTCTTCGTGACTTCGCGATACACCAGACGTAGCCTAATAAATTCCGTCCAGGCTCGCGCATCGTATAGATCAAACATCGCGAATCTCGCGGTCACAACTTGGACATCCTTATACAAATAGTCATTATATGTATACACTTCTCGATTCCTCAAGCAATTATCTTCTCATATCTCACGCAGCCGTCTCCAACCGATTCCATAAACAAACAACAGCAGCAGCGCGGCGCGCATAACTCTCTTGTAATCCCCGTAGATCATTACCTCGGTGGACGATAATTGCAGCGCATCTATCAGGTAATCTTAGCCAAAGCAAATGATAATGAAGAGAGAGAGAGAGAGAGAGAGAGAGAGAGAGAGAGAGAGGGAGAGGGAGAGAGAGAGAGAGAGACAGTAGGCGGAGAGCTGTGATGTAATTAGACGCGCGTAGAAAAGACGCATCCAGCTCGGCGCGCGCACCCGCGGTGTGTGTACACTGCAGGCACGAAACGAACGAAGGATGGAAGCGATGGAAACGCTAGAAGGCGCGCAACGTTAGAAGGAAGCGGCAATTAGTCTCGCGTGTCGCGTGCTGTATGGGCGCGCGCGCGCGCTCGTAATTTAATCAAAGTACTGCCGGTGCACCGTGCGCGCGCCCGGCACAGATCATCATCCTCAATAGATCCCCGTGTGCCGCCGCTGCCGTCTATCCTCTCTTCCACCAGCACGCGAACCTAATAGTGTATGTGTGTGTGTATAGGTGGAACAATGGCCGGTGCCTCGCCGATACGAGCTCAGCTATAATATAAGGTGGAGGCGATCGCGTAATGAGTGGCGGCGGTCTGCCCGTGGAACAGGATACGTTGGGGCTACACGGCGATTATATACGGCGTACAGCGGCGGACATTGTTGCTGCGGCGAAATCAGAGATTATATATATATATATATATATAGGATGCTGCTGACACTGCGATGTGGATAGCGAAAGTCTTGGTGGCGATTCAGTGCACAGGCTGCTTTGTCTTGGCGGAAGCCAGCTATATATATGTGTGCAGATGCTCGAAGTTTTTGGAAGGATTCTCGCCGACGAATCACGAGATAGCTCGGATTTACTATTTTAAATACACACGAAGCTTTTTATACTCTGCAACCACCGAGCAGCGTGTGTAAATTAATGTGTAACTTCATTTTCAAAGTTAGCACGCGCGCACGGGCGTATCAAAACTTTGCTGCATCGCGAATTTCGATTTTATTCGCCCGGGTTATAAATAGAATTTCGCAATCCGATTATAATATTACAGGCTCGGCGACTATATATATTTATTACAGCTCCGCTGAAATTTCGTATATAATATTTCGCCATCATACGCTTCGTATATCGCGTGCATCAAATTAAAATTGCCTGCATGCACGTTAAAATCTATATTTTGTGTATGTACGAGTTATTTGCAGGTAATCCATTTCATTGAACTGTATACCATAATAAACAAGGTATTTGAAAATAATTCCCACTTATGATACGTCGATACACTCGCGTATCCCAAAATTTTCCAAAATTAATAATATATGAATAGTGAAATCTTTGAAATATATACCGCATCCATCCTTCATTCACCATTCAAAGTCTGAACACACGCGAATCGAAAACACTGATTCTGCTCGTATCAGACGTGGTAGAAAGCCATGCAGCTTGGCAAAAAGCCTCGAAACAAAAATGAAACGTCTGCACAGCGCAAACAAACTCCGCAAAGTTTGTTTGTCCCTCGAGCTCCTGCCGCTTGCGTAGGCTCAAAAAGCTCACTCATTCCGTGTCTCTGGGTATCAGCGTAGCAGCAGCGCAGAGAATTCATAAGCCCAGAGAGCTGCAGTGCAGCTTCTCGTCATAGGGCAAGCCGCCGCCACAGCGCGCGCGTCCTTATCGAGCGAGAATATCAGCGGCTTCCCGCGTGGTAGACTTAATTAAGTACTTCTCATCGTGGGTGGACGAGTGGCTGACGGCGGCGATGGATAGGATGGCTGCAAAATTACTCGCTTCCTGGTCGACGCCGAGTGCTCGCTAGTTGCGCGCGCCTCACTTCCACGCTCGTCTGTGTTTTATTATATACTACACACTTGCGCAGGCATATATAGCCGAGGCTATATGGAATATAATTCGTTCGGGCCGACACGAGAGTGTACGGCAACGTGATAAAACTCGCAGCTGGACATATATGTTAGTGCAGCTGCTGTTTCTACTCGAATTAGCTTGATTATTTCGTCGATTCTCTGTATATTATAGGCGATTGCTTGCTGCGTACTCGATGTGTCGTCGAACAAGAGAGATTTTATATTAGAGGCAAGAATATTTTTGCGGAAGACAGTTGTTTGTAGTTTTTTCGCGCTCAGAGAAGACGAGCGACAGATGTGTGACGCGCTCGTAGTAACGGATGTCGACAAATTTTACGACACCTTAAGTGAATTTTCGAAACAGGACAAACACGCGCGCGTATGTTGTTAAATTAGCTTTACCTCTTCTTGTGATATTATTTTTTTCAGAGATTCGTCACTCTCCGTGAATTTTTCATTTGTTTTTCAATATATTATACACGACTGTAAATATTATCTTTAGTCAGTCAGTATTTTTTCAGGAAATTAAATTAAAAATTTTCATCGTACCTAATAAGTTAATTAATGACAGAAATCTTAGATCCTGTTGAAAAAAGTAATCTCGCAGTATGATCATAACCTACAAGGTTAACACGCGTGAAGATAAAGCGTGCATTAGCAAATTAGAAAATTTACGCTAGCTCTACAAAAAATCTACAAAAAAAACGTTTATCCAAGGCATCGGAATCCAATTATTATCAGTTGGATGCACTTGCGACCGCAGCAAAAGGCCGGCAGTGTTTATAGCCAAGTACAATGTTGTAATTACGTTAAGGATATACCGGCTATAGAGAAAGTATGTGTTTTGTATCCTTCCTTTCTTCCAACAAGAAACTATCGTGCCACATAATCTCGACTCCTATGAGTCACAGTTTGACGGTTCTCAAACTTTGTAAAGCGTTATATAGTTTATATCGATGCCACCTACAATAAAGATCTCGAAGTCAATCAGATGCTTGGACAGTTTGTTAATCAAAACGGGAACACTTGAAGTGGCGAGCATATGAACGTAATTAATTTCACATTTCTTTGCGTAATACCCCGCAAAATTCTAACGGTGCCCGTGAGGTACTTTCACTGATAGTGAAAGTGTAAAAACTAAATATCTGGGGGGATCAATTAACTCGAAACCACGAATGCGTCTATGAAATTTGCACGATCTGGAAAACCCGATGAACTTTTATTGTGAAATTTATATTAAATCAGAAAATATAGAAAACTAAAATTATGAAAATCATTTTTTTTTAATTATGAATAGACTGAAAAATATAGTTCTTATCTTTAAAATAAGAAAAAATAAAAAAATTTAGATGAAATAAAGTTTTATAAAATCAATTTACTTATTTTTAAAGATTAAGATAGACACAAAACGTATGTTAATATTAATTCGTTTAAAAAAATTATGATTGTAAGAGTTATCGAACTACTTACTCATTCCGCTTTAGCGCAAATAGTTTGTTCGCAGAACTTACCTGAAACATAAAGCATAACAAAATATAAAATATATTTACATATGAATAAATATGAAGTATAATATAAATCTGAATTAGTATTTTCCATGCACATTATTCTATATGAAGTTATTTTCTATTTTCAACGGCAAAGTAAAATAAGATATTCTTGAAACAAAACAAAAGAGCGTCGAACTTTGACTTAACGTTCATAATAAATTACGTCAACTCGTAGCCGATGGCCAAGATCGTTCGCTTGTCAAGTGCAACTGAATGAGTGCCAAATTGCCATCGTCGGTTCGATTTTCTTCCGCCAACTTCTCGAATGTCTTCCAGAAGAATGACGAGAGAAGAATACTCAGACGATTTTAATAGGCCAAGTCTTTAAAATAAGGACATTCCACTAGGTTCAAGAATATTTTATAGTCACGGTAAAAAGAATTTTCTATTCTGTAAATAAGCTATTATTTCATAATCTCCTCTTTCACTTACAGATTTAATAATATAAAAGTTAGCTACATAAAACTTCGGATTTAAAAGTTCTATATATACGATAACTTTTATCGAGTTATAAATAATTTTATAAACTCTTATTTATAGGAATAAAAGTTGAATTTAACTTTGCACCTTATTAGTCGGTTAAAAAGTATCGAGCAGTCACTACTATTTGATTATACCACTTTTGAAAATGATCTTACAAATCAATTTTATATTAAAATTTCCTACAAACTGTACAAAAAATCGTATGGAGCGTGAAGCATCAAGTCTTAAAATAGTAATACATATACATAAACGTGTGCATATGTTCCCGAGAGTATCTTCGTCGGAGAAAGATTGCTTTGAAAGTCAAAGGAAACATTAGCGTGGTAAGACTGAAAAAAAAATACAAAATAACGAAAGGGAATTTCCCCCCTCGAATCTCAGCGTAGGCCTATAACGTCGGGAGTCGTGTCTCAACTACACCGATATCCCCGTCACCGCAGCTAAAAGTTATTATCTCCAGACGACCTCCGCGAGAACATCTCGAGAAATCGAGCTGCGCCATGGAATTAAAAAAAGACACGCGAGAGAGCGAGCGCTTAGAACAGCCGACCTCTAATTTTTTTTTTTGCTTTCCACGTGGGCGCGCGTCTCATAAATCGAACGTTTCTCGTTTCCTCCATTATGCCGGCACCACCCAGGCGGCGCATCGACTCGAAATCGCCTGATCCACTGCGCGTGTATATATACTGTACACAGAGGCGCGTGTGTAAAAGCTCGTGCAGGCCAGTCCATTCTCCCCTCCTTATTTATACACGCGTATATAAACGAGAAAGAGTCTGGAAGGCTTCCAGCTTTCGTTAAGCTCCATTCACGATCATAGCGCCGCGAGTCTACCGCGCGGCTGCTGTTTTCAAATATCCCGCCACTGTGGATGTCTCGTCGTCGTCGTCGTCGTCGTCGTTGCTCGGCGGCTGCGGCGGCGGTGCCAAGTGGCCGAGTCACCGTTCCATAGCCTCAGCCGTCGCTGTGGCTTTTTCTCACGCCCGCACTCAGTCCTCACTTAATAAATGAATTTATCCTCCTCGCACTTTATTCGCGAACTTTGCCGCGGAGCTCGTTTCTGCTTTCCTAGGCTTCTCAAGTTTACGGCTCTCACTCCTCTCGCTGTCTCTCTCTCTCTCTCGCCGCGAGGTTAATGAAAGAAAAGTTTTAGCGGCTTTCAGGGGACTGGTCTAATAACTTGAAAAATTATTTTCCAGTTTGTATAATGCGTATTATTAGGGATGCCTGAGTTTGCGACTAGTATATTTTAAGGTGTTATTGAAATATTTGTAAGAGAAATGTAAATATTATAAATAATGTCATAATTTGTGGTAAAATGCAGCAAAAATTATGAGTGAAGTTTAAGATACAATCTAACTAAATCTACGTTTCCGGAGTGTTTTAGCTTGTTTATTCTGAGAATGAATTGTTAGCAATTGTTTGGTAAATCAGTATGAGTTTCGATTCATGCAGCTAATGCTGTTCCATTTAGAATTTATGAGAGTTTTATTATGCCAATAAATTTGGAAATAAGTTTTATATACCGACCCAAACCTATGAATTATATAAACGTATTTTTCATCTAACTATTAAAATCTGTATTAATTTAAGAGCAGCTTAACACTTTTCCTCGTGTGATATAGATAATACGTGAAAAAGTGAGAAGAGTAAAACCGCGAAAGGAGTTTCAGTCCAGAAGATATAATGTTAGAGGACATAACAGGCTAAAGAGGGTAAAAGTATTAAAGCATTTCACATGGCTTTCTGTATTTTACAATCACGTGGAAGACAATGCGAGATGATGCATACTTATCGAAATTCCACGTGGGAGTAAGAATATTTAATAAGAAAAAGTCTATTAACTGATAACTATGCGTAATGTGTGAGAAGAGAAACTCGAATTTCCTAATGAGTTATAAAAAAAGTTGAAAAACTCCATGCTAATTTCCTATTGTCTATATTACCGGTTTTTCCCTTGCAAAGATAGAAGTGAGTCCGTTTATACTCACAATAGTTTTTCAGTTTTTAAACTACAAGCATTTAACTGTATAAGTTTTGCAAAGTATTTGTTCAGTCTAATTATTATATTTTTCTGTGAAGTAAATTTTATTATAACACAGTCACTACATTTACGAGGGACCGATAAACAAGAAAGAGTAAACTAATGCAGTAACGCAGTAAATCCCATTGACTTAAAAAACTCAATAAATCTATAAATACTTTCCGCGTTTGCTTATAAACTAGCATAAATACCGATCCAGCTTACGAGTACTGTTTAATAACCATCGAATAAATTTTCATGCGCACGAGGTCGCGCACGTGATGCGTTCATTGCTAATAAATTAGCAATAATTCAATGCACACATGACACTGCTAAATTTGGCCATAGAGCCAAACAACTGCTCATTTCTCTCCTTCGCGTCTCTCTCGCCTTATGCCATCTCGGTTTGGCTCATGAAGCATTAGCCCGTGAAGCCGCTTGACGGGAAACGTCAGCGTCTGCTAACAATTGGCCCCTCACGAAACGGACAAGACCCAAGTGAATGGCTCTTTATTTATCGATGCTGCTAGTGCGCGCGAGCGAGAGAACCTGAGACCTCAGGAGACGTCGTAAGACGAGTATATATATATATATATATATAGGTATCGGATCGCTTTTACTAATCGTGCATGCGCCGAACGATGCTAATTTCGGTTTTTATGCCGAAAAAAAAGCAGGCCGTATTGCCCGTCCGACACGGCGATTTGTGTATATACGTTGGGAGGCGACGGAAATACCGAAAATCGAAACGCGCGGCAGCGGCGTCTGCGTTTCCCCCTTGAATTCTCTAATGTCAGCTGTTTTATTTATCTATTGGCGCGTTAGAAAGCCGCTTCTCATCTGGGACAGACGGAAATGAAAATAATCGAGCGAGCTCAGTCGATTTTATATTGGACGCCTGCTTCATGTGACGATTATTTTCACTTTTACTTCCAATTTGCATTGAAATGTGTTTTTTTTTTTTAAGAAAATAGGCTTAAGATCGTTGTTGGTGTTTTTTTTTCTTTTTAAAGAACAATTCGAAGTAGCATCGTTAATTTGTACTCTCGAATTCTTTAAATATTTTGAAATGAAATAGAAAAATTAGTTCTATGAATTCACATGAATTAGAAATTTTTCTAATTGTAGCATCTTTTTAAGTATACTTATTCAAATACATAATGTATGTAGTTTTAAAATTAGATCTTAGTATGTAAAATATTCGGATTCCTTCTGGCTTTAGTAAATTAATTTATTATCTCTAATTTAATTTAATTACATTAAGAAATTTAACTACGAGAACTTTCACATAATTATACTAAAATCAATGCTTTACTGAATAATTCTAGTGGAACAAGAATATTTTCTTGAGTCTTATATTTCTAAATATATAGATTAAAGGAACAGTACAAGCATCAAAGCTGTATAAGGATTAGCAGAGTTCATAACAACTCTGAGCTAAAATCATTATGGATCTAAACAGACAATGTGCATTAACAAAGTTTAATCCAGAAACAAGCAGTATTTTGTTAAGTAGACTTTAATGTAGTCAGTTTCTCAATTATTATTTAACTAATGGAGTTAGCTTACGATTAGGCGATAATAATAAATTATTCCCTAAGCTTTATTATTCATATTAAAGAAGATTAATCCTCGCTACGCACTAAGTTAGGCCTTTAAGGAACCCCGACCAGTCATTTTCGTAAACCGGGCACATGTTGATGGTTTTACTTACAACGAATTTGTAAAACCTCTATGCACCAATTTATTACAAATGAAACATTCAATATTTGTCCGATTTACGAGAATTTCTTTTGGTGGTCAAAATGAACTAGGTGTGAACCGATATAAATGTTATTAAATCAGAATATACGTTGAACGATAATTTTATTATCTATTATAATAATCCATGAAATTAAACCATAAAAATTAATTCAAATATTATCTAATGATATATTCATGAAGGTAAATTGAACTCAACGCATTTATTACACATATCGCAGAATCATGTGAAATAATGATAAAACAGCGGTAATAATTCTGGAAATAGTATTTTTCGACGATCCAAATTCCCAAAGCTAATTTTGACATACAGTTCAAGTAAATAATTTAAAAAAATATTTCCGTACTCGGAAGAAAAAAATGAACGCTAAGCTAATTTCTCGTAGATAGAAGCACTCAAAGAATGTCACAGAAAATGAATAATCTGTAAATAAGTAAGTGTAATGCATTAGAAACGTGTCGCACTCAACTCGAAGACATGAAAGGTAAAGAAAAAGGGAAAAACCACCGAGAATCTCAGTGAATCCTCGGCCTAAACAAGCAAGAATACTGTCCTATCGTCGGCGGAGTGAAACGAAGCGTGAAGTGAGAACAGCTCTGTATGTACTATAGAGCGTCTATATATACAGTCAGAGCTCGGCAACTCCAGGCTGGAGGAGAGTAGATGGCGGCGGTTCGATCTGACGACCTTGAGAATGCGCAACTAGTGCCCCTCGGGCAGAGCAGCTCGCGCTGTCCCTGCTTCTTGCTCTTCTTTTGCGACTCCCCTTTCTCTCTCTCTATGCTATACTGCGTGCTATATAGAAATACGAAGGGGAACGGAAGAGCGAGTGTGGAACGAAGCGAGTGGCGATTCTCGATATATAACGCGGAGATGTGGCGGGAAAGGGGCTGTAGAATGTCGGGGAGATAAAAGAAGCATGTGTGTGTACGTGGAGGTACCAGGAAGGGGAGAAATCGGGCCAGGCCGGTATATTCTAAAGGAAGTCCCTCGGAGTAAATCCAGCCGGGGCTTTTTAGAAGTTCGCGCGCGAGCCGAGTTATTGGTGAAAAAAAATTTCATTACGTCTGAATTTATTTTTGCCCGAGTTATATGGACCCATCGCTTATTGCTTTTTTCCCCGGTTAAATCAATTTTTTGGGGTGCACTTTATAGGGATGCATATAGGCAGGAACCAATAAAACTTGATTGGAATATGGTCTATGTATAATTTAAAATAGTATCCTTGATTTATATCATTAATATAATTTGTTAGATAAAATGTTATTGAATGTTTTACGTTAATTTGGTTTAAAAAAAAAGGATAAATCATTATAGATTCGGAGACAAAGAATCGTAGCTGATGTGAAAAACAATATCAGTTGAAAAAATATTAGGTTTTCGTTCCACTTTTGTAAGTTTAAAGAGTAAAAGTTGAAATGAGTTTTGAAAAGGAAACGCCAAATTCCTAATTGAAAAAGAGCAAATTGATTATTTCAAAATAAAATGTACGTCCATTCGGCGCGCTACGGTTAAAAAAAAGTAAAAAGATGTAATTGACATCGTTGCGCTTCCTCCTGTAATGTCTGACATATTTACTATTTGAAAGATTAATGAACGTAGCTATTTTTAATTATTTCTTATTAATTTATCAGCGTTTGCAGCAATATACAAAGTATATTTACAGGTATAAGACTACGGTAGATATGTATATATATATATTCATTTTCAATTTGTAAACTAAAATTAAGGAATACTTAAAAATGATGCGTGTGGATTGTTCTTGATAGTTTTGATAGTGTAATTATTCACTTTTTTAATGTTTCGCTCGAAAACTATAGAAATAATAAATTATTACGCAGGAATTTCACTTAACAATATTATAATTGCGTTTCTGTCAACATTTAGCTAGTAAATTAACGAGCGTTCTGAACTTGAACTTACGGCCGTGCAAAATCTATACAACATTCCAACCCGACGTGTATTAAACTCCCAAGAGAGAGAGAGAGAGAGAGAGAGAGTAGCACATACGAAGAAGAGGAAAAAGAGAGATAGAGAAATAGAGAGAGAATGACAAACTCCACCGTAGAAGTTTCTTCCTTTCCTTTTTTCCTACCCGCGTTAAATCGACCTCGACGATTAAATACACTTATACACCAGCCAGTGCACAGCAGACCGAAAACTTTTCGCTCAAGTTTCGAAAGCGAAATGAAAGGAATAAAGAAGGAATACCGTCTTTTTGGGCAGTGCTTCAACTCGTGATACACAAGACGAGAACATTAAGATTCTAGAGTAGTCGGAGGTTTGGTTCAGGAAATCCTTTCCACTAAGCGAGGATTGTGGAAAAAATACTATAGACAGTAAACAATTAGTGTATTCACCCTTTAAAGTCTCGAATACTAGAAACTCGAGGATATTTGCAAGATAAATCATGAAATCATCACTTTTTTTTTTTCATTTTTTGTAGCATACTTTAATAAATCACTATTATTGTGTGGTGAAAAATTCAAAATTACTTATTAAATTTTAGACAAGAGAAAGAAATGATTTTTGGAAAGGTATAAGGATTTCCGAAAATAAACTTTTTCGAGGCTCTGGTCCCCCTTATAGGTATAAAAGAGAAGAAAGAAGGCTCGTTTGCAAAAGTAACGAAGGCTCGGCGACGGGTTTAGCAGAGCCGCAGGTATGCGGCAGAGGCAGAGAGGCAAGGTGAGGCGAGTCTACGACGAGCGACGCCACCGCAGACAGAGAGAGCCAGGCATCCCTTTCCGTTTCGAATCCACTCTCTCTCTCTCTCTCTCTCCCGGCTCGGGCTCTCTCTCTCTCCTCTTTCCTCTCTCAGCCTTTGAAAGAAAGAGTCGAAACTCTCCGCATGTATATAGATATACGTATGTGTAAGCCCAAGTCGGCGCATGCGCGTTCGCGTCTCCGCTGCTCACCTGCGTCGTCCTTTTTGCTCTCGCTGCGCACACGGCCGTCGCTCTGTCGCACCGATGTGCATAGTCGCGAAACTCGTGCGCGCGCTCGCGCGGGGGGAGAAGAGGGGCAAAAAAACGAGCAAGAGTGAGAGAGAGAGAGAAGAGCAGGGTTGCCACGCATTCGCGCCGGCGTCCGCAAACCCATCCTGAAAACATGAGCCGAGAGACGCCGCGTGCCGCTATTGTATACAACCCGAGAGTCTCTCTCTCTCTCTCTCTCTCTCTCTCTCTTTCTCTGTTGCGCGTCGAGAGGAGAAGCTCCGCGAGCGATTCTTCCGTTTGCGAGCGAGCAAAAGAGCTGGGGGAATGAGCCGCGATAAACGAGACGAGCTGCTATGCTGACGCTGCTGCTGCTGCTGCTATAGGGGGACTTTGCGCGCCGCTGAAACTTTTCATTGCGGATTATTATGCAGCTTTTACTGCGTTTTAGTCGCTTGTCACCCGATGCTAGACGCTTTTTTTTCTACTCGGTCAATGTTTGGAAAAGCATTTTCGATCGGTCTCTTTTGTGGTATAAATGTAACGTAAGATCGTGATAATAAGATTCGAGTGAGTACTCGAGTTGGCAAATATTATTTTACCGCCTGCTTGTTTTTCGTCTAGTATTTGAGCTCAGGTGGTACTTCTTACTTTCGAATGTTTTTGTGGCTTTATATGTTGTACAAAGATATTAAAATTTTATGAAGAAGCTAGAACTTTGTGCTTTTTTTCATTTTCAGCGCAGGCATTCGAGCTAAGTTGACCAAAAAGAGCTCATCAGAGGTTGCTAAAGAAGGATAATTGCGAACTTTGCTTTTTTCTAAAAAAAAAAATTCTTTTCTTAACCAAACGATGCCCTCCCAAAGCTGCTGTATAATTGTGCACTTGTAAAGCCTCTTTGATAAAAATTGAAATAAAAATTAAGGTACTTTTATCTAAAATACAAAATACAATTTGGAAGACAAAGTAAATTTAATTATTTTAAATATATTGGTTTATTATATTTTATACATCCAAATAGTTTTCAATTAATAAATATGATAGAGCATGCCTGAGTAACCTGAACTCTAAATAGATACATTAGTACTATAATTAGAGCTATTATAATACATATAGTTCTTTTAACAACAGCATAACTAGCCAATCTTTGAATTGTTATGAAAATAAAGTAAGAATTATGAAAAACTGCATTTAATTCCACTCAAATATAGAATGTATCCGTTGATTAATTTACCTTAAGTTATCTAGATAAAACGCAAACTTTCGTAAGTTTGATGTTAAGTTGGTCCTCCTTATTTAAGAAATATTTATTCAGTGAACAAGAAAATTTAGTTTTGCCGTCCGAAAATTATTTTTCCTTATTTAAATTTGCTACTATACTACTCGCTGGTGGAAATGAAACGATAAAGTGAACAGTTTTTCGGAATTTTATGCGTGAATAAGTAAATTCCGTGGGTTATTTCAAGCATTTTATTAGCAGTTGGCTTGAGCATTTCTGGCGAAGATTATTCTACCAATGTTCAAGTGAAGTTTAGAAAACTAAGTTGAATCGTAAACTCTATTACAATTCTGTAAATGTCTTACTCAATTTTTTACTGTGAGTGTATAAGATATTACTCAACAACGCTTTGTTCTCAACAACGGATTGTTTCAAATGTTTTGCAAATCCAAATTTTTAAACTTGTTTCTTAATTACAGCAGTAGAGGTACTTCATTACTTGTATACAGATAATGTACTTCAACAGCAACAGTGTGAAATAAAATTCGAATAACAGAAACTTACGGAATAAAGGTATAAATGAAAACGCAATTGTAAATTTCGAGCTTCGTAAAATGAAACAATAAGACGAAAATTATAGCGAGTCGGAGAAAAAGCTGGAAAAAAAGAGTGGAAAAGCTTGTTGGAAGCCAAAGGGGGCAGGGGAGAGACGGGCGAGAGGCAGTGGAGAAGGAGAAAACTTAAAGTGGCGAGTTTCGACTTTGGCCACGTGGGGGTTAAGCGGACTGAGATGAAAATGCGCGCGACGACGTCGACGTCGAGAATCTCGCCGAGCTGGAAGAGAAAGAGAAGGGAACGAGGGAAAAGGGGGAGAGGAGTGGGGAAGGAAGGGGGCGGGGAGGACAAGAGGGTGGTGGACTCGAGGCTTTTCGCTCAATATCCGCGAGAGCTCGAGAACGAGATCTCCGAGACGAGATATACGTATATATGTACGTTTTTTCGCTTACTCTCTTTCCCTCTCTCTTCCTCTTTCACTCTCTTCGAGTGTATTTTAAACGCTGGATACGAATGTATTGTGAGCAGAGAATGCAGCAATGAATGGTCAATTATGGATTTCCTGCGCGCAGAAGCTTTTGTTCGGTGCGCGACCAGACGAAGGGCATGATACAACGTAATTTTCTGACAAGTGCGGGGGGAGGGATTTGAATATTCAGATGCTTCAACAAATTGCTAAACGGTTTTCTTCCAATCCGAATTTCGCCCTTATCGATGCCTATAAATCTCGCTCGGAAAAAAAAACACAATGCAAAGAGGAAACGTTCCGCTCTCAGATTTTCCCGCTGGTAGATGTAATTCATACTTATTTCGTGGATCGAAAAAAGCAATTTTCTTTTAGCGCTAAAGACTGTAAAAGAGTCGGACATAAATTACAAAGATCCAGAGACACACTTTGTAAGTAACAATAACTCGTTTGCGAAACGATCTATTTCTAAGTGAAAGTCTTTTATCGCGGTTATGTAGGTTCGCTCATCGGTATAGTGTATCATCGATAGTTTTTCATTTACTCCTAAGGCGATTAGCCCGGCTGCTAATGCTATTACAGTCCGCACGCAAACAGGAGGAACGGCCAGCCGCTGCCGCCGCCGCGGCTCTGCGGTGAATATACTGCACACATCGGTGAGTGCGTGGGTCGGGAGTTAGCGGTTGCCAACTATATACATGAGCCTATAGCATATGCTGTATAGAAAGAAGGTATAAGGTGGGGGTGGCGGCGTTCACGGGTACCTGCGCGTGCACTTTAAACACGACGCGAGTATGACTCATTGCCCTTTTCGGGGAACCAACGTGTGTTAAAACTTTATATATCCTTGTGCTTATGGTTGATCGCGAGGCTTGGCTGGTCCGAGATATCGCTTGTCGAACCGCTTTTTTTAACGGCTAGTTTCCTACGCTTATTTTCTCGCTTTAAGCGCTCTTTTTTTATGTACGCGCCCGAGTTTTCGCAATTTTACTACGTTGCTGGCACAAGGCTATAATGATATATAAATCATTATGCGCTTTGTTTAATGATGAGAATACGCAAAATAATTACAGAAAGCTCTCGCTTTGTTATACATTGGATTTTTATTATAATTCACTTTGTAACGAGAAACGAAATATTTTCTGTGTATTCATTATATTTTATGCGCTGTGTGTGTGTGTGTAAAATATTAATTGTAGAATGACAGGCATTACTCGAATGACAATATATTCTAAAGAGGAATGAAAAGACATACAATATATCTACATTATAATTTTAATACGTTTAAAGGACCATAAAAGTTATTGTTAATAAATTTAAACACAATGCAGATTCGTATATTAATGAAGGAATGACTGAAATGTTGTATTTTATGTGCCAATAACTAAAGTACACGCGGTTGAAAGCATATGTATAACTTATAAAGTATATATAGTTATACTTTTTCATTAACAAACAAATGTTTGGTGACATAAATAAGCTTGCTGAGTGAGTCACGAGAAATAGTTATACCTAACGGTGATGTGCTTGCGCATGCGCAAGTAAAAAAAGCAGCTTATTTAGACTTGTTATACCAATGTTAACTCTTTTTATGCGATAGAGAAATAAACTATTAATAAATGTTAGCAAATTATATATCGAGCTACAATGATAAAAAACCTTATACACGTACAACTATCAAAAGTATTTTTTGTTATTGTTTACAATTATTCTATGACTGATTCTCTAGCATACAGGACTGAAGCCATTTAATTTTCTGAAAAGTTTCCAATTCAATTTGTAAATGCCTAAATAGTGTTAAAGTTATCTGTATCTAGTTCAACAAAGGCACTGATTGCCTGCTGAAATGTATCCTTGATGTAATCTACGCACAATCCTACTATTTCTTTCAATATAATCAACAAAAAATAATTAAATACATTTTTATTTTACTTTAGCCTGCAATACTCTTATATGTAGAATACTGAATGTTGTATAGAGCATACTACGAGCACCTAACTTCTAAATTCTGGTGAAGGTTACTTCAAGGATATACTATGCAATGATGTTAGTAAAATTTTAGCTCAATCGGAGCATTCATTTAATTTTAAAGCAGCGCCGAGACTCAAAGGAAATATACAAAACACGAGAGCAAGTTTGTCGGGAGCCAAATTACGTGTAAAGTGGTCACTTTCAGATATCTAAACCCACACACATCAGACACGTACTAAGCCAATGTTTAATATTATGCCTATAGAAACTTTTGATTAGGAAATTACGAACTAGACCGTGCTCGAAAGCTCATACTTTTGAACATTAATTAAGATATAATTATTCCTCGTGCCTTTCGAAAATCCTAGTAATACAAAATCTTATTAATAGAAATGAAATTTCGAAACAACAGTTGCTCGCTCTTGTTTCTATTATCAAAATGAAAAATAAAAAACACCTGTCTTCAATTTTATTCTTCGTTCTTAAAACTTAAGCACGTGCCATCAGTCATAAATGAGATGAAAAAAACCTGTTATAAAAGAAGTATAACTTTATTTTTAAGTCTCGCGCCGAGGCTCTTCCTCGGTCGTCACAATTGTAAATGTTACCGTGAGCGAATGTTCGAAGTCACATCATTTAAATTCGCCTTACAGTCTCTCGTGCTCATGCTAATAAGGTTTTACAAGCACCTCTAACGCGCGCAAAATTGTCGAGAGTGTAAAATGTATATAAAATGTACAAAACAAAAACATCGCTGAATCATCGACGACCTTGGCTCCGGCGTATAGTCGTAGCTGTGTGAGCTCGCGAGACATTTTCTGCAGCACGAAAGAAATGCGCAGCAAAAAGATCACAACTCTCGGTTCACAAGACCCATACTATTTTCTTTCAGTTTTTTCAATGTAAAACGAGGAGTCGGTCCTCGAGTCGCTCGGACTAGTG
The DNA here is from genome assembly GCA_900490015.1 of Megastigmus stigmatizans. Lineage (NCBI taxonomy): Eukaryota > Metazoa > Arthropoda > Insecta > Hymenoptera > Megastigmidae > Megastigmus > Megastigmus stigmatizans. Next base: position 246 of record UELV01094186.1, on the reverse strand, counting down.
TATAGCTACGACGCACGTGGAACGTGCCATACGAAAAAGTTGCGCAAACAAAGCTATTAATCTACGGGTTCGTGTATATATAGACATATTATACGAGTATAGTCGTCGAGAGGAAAAGTTCCATAAGGCAAGATCGAGCGAAGATGCTGCGTCCTACAGGCGTCTCTGACTATTCCGCTCGAGAGAGGAATAAAGAGAGTGAAGCGAGTTGTGGAACCTGACTGTGTGTGTGTGTGTGTGTGTGTG
>UELV01094185.1:0-18406 GCA_900490015.1 Megastigmus stigmatizans | reverse complement strand
AATGTAGAGGCGATTCCAGAATATATACATTTCATAATATATATAATTTTCTCTTTTCTGTGATCGTCTCCTCTCTCTTCACTAACATGCGAATTGGAGAAGTCGACCCATTGCGCGGCGGCCGATCTATCGCTTAAAGGAAACCCTGTCATCTGGAGTACTAGGTTGAGCCATTGCGCGCTCCCGGGAAGTACAGATTGGTACGGGTTAATACTAAAACCACTAACATTAACTAAACGACTAACAGCATTTTCTTCCTCTTTAGATAGCATGCCAATGAGTGCATGTTATTTGCGAAGAGGAAGAAAGTAAATATTGTTACCTGAGCCTGCGAGAACACAACAAATCAATATGCTATCAAACCCAGTCATCATTAATTGAAGCAATGCAGGTTCAATTAGACGTTCAAAATCGTGAACTATTAAAAATAAAGGAGCAAAATAGCTTATTACAAAAATTCTTAATAATTATGGAGAATAAAACTCGTGTACAAACACAGCGATCAACGACGCGAGTGGAGTTAATTGAGTCGATGATTAGCGAATGCACGACAAAGATGGGAAAATTATCCCTAGTGTAAAAAATAATACACATAAAATTAAAAATTAATTAATGAAGTATAGGTTGAAAAAATCACAATTGTCGATACCCTAGCAGTTGAAAAAAAATATCGTAAAAGCTAAGTGAAAATAGATTTAGCGTGAAAATAAATTCTAAATTCGTTAATTTAAAAATAAAAATAAACAAAATGTCGAACAAACAACGTCGGTCTAGCGAATGCTTCGAGCATATGCGAAGCATATACGCCTATTAGCCGAGGAAAAATCCAAGCGCTATATATTTATACCTACGTTCGCGTGTGTACGGGCGCGCGCGCGGAGATACATTGTCGTTGCGGGCAGGCAGAGCGGAGCGTCCGTATTAAAGGCGTGCATTGATATTACTCTAGATTACATGCTGGATGGATGTTAGACTCTTTGTGTTATAAGAGGGAAATGAAAGGAAAGCACACCGATATAGAGTGAGAGAGATAGAGATAGAGAGATGCATGTGTATATATAAGTACTTGGCCTTAACCGTTTGAAAGCTAAATGATACACGGTCATAGTCCGCGTTGTGCCGTTTCATCGTGTATATACACATCTGCGCCTGCTCCGCGAAATAATAGACATTTATTTATATACGCTCGGTGCTAAACAACAAAAAAAAGCTGCAAGCGAGCGAGCAACACATCCTTATGCAACATATCCTGCACTCCAGAGCGCAGTGAGAAACCGCAACACAGAGGGTCAAGTACACGCATCGCGCGCCACTGTAAATCTACCATTTTACACGTCCAATATCGCCGCGGCATTAACGAAAAAAAAAAAAAAAGAAAAAAAAAGAAAGGTGCACAAAATAACACGTACACCTGGATTTACGGTGCGCGCGCAGCTGTTAACGAGGCAGCACGGAGAAGAAGAAACCAAAAAAATAAGAATTCGAGGGAGTATAGTATTGCAATTGGTCGAAGAAACGGTGCGTGCATGCATGTGTGTGTGCGTGTGTCTATATACATAATGGAAGTGCGCGCGCGTTGGTGTTGGTGCACTCGGCTTAATAAGAAAAAGCCAAAGAGTTAGAAAGGATCGCGCGCGGCGAAGCTCATTTGCGGTGTGTGTATGTGCCGTCGCCGCCGCTGCGCTCTTTGAGATCTTAGTTGCCCGATAAGGCCAAATCCCCAGCCACTGCAGAGCCTCTCTCTCTCTCTCTTTCTCTCTCTTCTTTGGTCCCAGCAAACCGAGCGCCAGGTCCTAATTAGTATCGCATTACGCGCCTTTAAGTCGCGCGGTCTGTCCTCTCTCTCTCTCTCTCTCTCTCTCGAAAACCTCTCGGTGCGATGATCATTTCCCGAGGAATATTGCGTCGGTTAGCGCGAAAATTCCGGTGTTCGCCAACTAGAATTGATCACGGCATAATGTGCATACCTCCAATGAATAGATTCTAGACCAAAGTCATTTTAATGATTACAAACGACTTTTAAAGTGACTGGGAATTATATAGGCGATTCGCGTCGAGATACGTATACACCTGGGGTAGCCGCGTGGTATAATTTCATAATTGCATCTATTTTTCCTACTGTAACAATCAATCACTATTAATAACATCTATAGTTCTGAAAATTTCACTGTAGATATATACTTGTGTGCATGTAAATAAAATTGATGAGTAAAAGATTATACTGTTAAGGTAAAGGTTAAAGGTACATAAAAAGGGTTATTAAATTTGCAGGAAACAATTTCAGGGATAAATTAATTCTTCTCGTCCGAGTCCACGATAAAAAAAAGTCGTCGTAATAAATTGATGCTGCGTATATACTGCACTGGCAGCGAAATTGTTGCACATAGCGAAACCACAATATAAACACAAAAACTCGCTTAGCCTATACCGCGATCACCGCCTCCCCTGCAACAAAAAAAAAGCAGAACAGAAGGTAAAAAGAAGGACGCGGCTGAACTTTTAAAAAACTATTACACGGTGGTAAGTGCGCGCGGAGCGGCGGCGTCCGTTTCTTCGGTATATAAAACTGGGCCCTGACGCCGCGCGCATAGGGAAAAGGAGAACAGCCCCACGAGGCTTCGAGGCACGCCATGAGAGAGTTTACGGCGTTTCTCTCTCTCTCTCTCTCTCTCTCTCTCTCTCTCCCGCTCACTAGCTTACGGGTAGCATATAGTCGCCTTGTAAGGCGAGAGCGAGAAAGAGAGAGAGAGAGAGAGAAGAGCTTTTGCTGCGAAGGAGATAAGCGTTAGAGCTATATAAGAGAGCGGGGGAAACGGCTTCAGAGTGTCGGACGCGCGGGAAAAAGACAATAGACGCTGGATTCGCCTGCGAGAGAAGCGAGGAAAAAAAAGGAAGGAGAGAGAGAGAAGATGAGCATCAGGGAAATTTCATTCGATTCATTTTGCTTTGTTTTACAATTGGAATACTCTGGAAGGGTTTTTATAAGAAAATGAGGGTATAGACGGGACTCCCGAGGTGATGTGCGCTGCACTGGTATGTAATGCCTTTTTGAGCAGGAAAACAATTTGCGGCGGGAATAAATTTTCTAAAACGCGAGAAATAATGATTTGTTCTTACTCGAGGGTATAAGAAAAATCACACTTGGTTATGAAAAGAGCAAAGTAAATTACGAATTGCTTGAAAAAAAGAAAACCCTTGATGTTTGCGGTATATAAACCTAACGTATTGATCTGTAAATGTCAATACTTAAATTCCTTTGAAATAAACTATTTTTAAGAAAAAATAATACAATTGTACCATACATAAATTAGTATCGTATTCAAATAATTATTTGTAATTAAAAAATGTACGTACCTAACCGAAAATATAATGTACGAAATTATCGAATCCTGATTGGACGCATGCCACTTAGCTTGTAAAACAACCAAAGTGTTGATCAAAAAAGCAAAACAACAATCGATTATCCCGAAAGTAATTGCACATTAAACGTTGATGTACCATTCTCTGAAAAACCCTGTGCCAGAGTCTGAGAAAGACCACAAAGAAAAACTGAAAACATCGATAGGGTGAACATTGGAGATTTATGGGTTCCGGATGCATTAATAAGTATTTCGAATTATAATGGTATAGGCCGATCCAAGCTCTCTATACAAGCGCGAGTGTCTCGGGTATCCCGGCCGTGTCCCGGTATATAATGAGGCTGCAGTTGCGTGTAGATTATGTGCGAGAGTAGACTCCCCAACATTGGTACATCCCCAAGAGAACTATTATCTCTCGAACGCGACGTAAATCGACATTCAAATTTAAACCGCGAGGCTCCGTTGTCTATGGTGTACGTCGGAGCGGGAGGGTTACGAGATAACCTCGTAAATTGAATTCGAACTCCAATAACCGTCATCCCAACCAACTTGATCGTTCCCCTGGGTTTACATACTTTGTGCGCAACGTCTATAGTCGCGGATAATGTGTGCGCGAGACTCGCGTATATAGAAAAAGGGATTCTTTTTTATGCTCTTTCTTTTGGAGAAAAGAACCTGTTCGAAAGAACGATTGAGTGTGGCGCTGGTATATCGATGATGACAGCAACGTATCGGAAGACAAATCGCAGATGTGAATGAGGATCTTGATATAGTCGTCACTTATTTTTAAAAGATCGCTTGGTTGGAATTCAGAGTATAATATGCGCTCGTTAAGAATCTGGAAACTCGGTTTTATTTAAGAACGTATATGAAAGAGATTACGTCGATTTATGTCGAATCTATACATTATGCAATATATTTTTAAATACCTATATTTAAAACTCTTTTCAACTTAACTATTAAATATTTATTTTTTGCAATCAAGCTTTAAAAATATTTTTGGAAACTTATTTATCATATAAATGAAAACGTTTGTAAAAAATTTCTTTCAATATCTTTCTTCGTAGAAATACGATAGTAAATATAAAAGCTATAAAATATACACCGTTCAATCACCAGTGACTGAAAAAATCGTTTTAAATAAAATCTAAAAAAAGGGCGAAAAATCGAGTGAGGCACAAGCGCAAGAGATTCGCTCGCTCGCTCGGAATCCTCTCTGCGGGTATATAAAAGATGAAGCAGCGATCCACACTCGAGGGCAGAGCGCGACGACGAGGAGAGGACGAGAGGACGACCCTATGACCCTGTAACCCCCGATATATCGATGCATCGCCGATTATAAAGCGGTGTGAGCGCTCGCAAACTCTTCCAAGCAGAGAGAGAGAGAGATTTCTTTGTCCCGTCGTTTCCTCCGCTATCTCTCCTCTCCTGCCTCCTATTCATGCGCGCTCACACACACTTATATATATCTATAGAGACTCGGGCGCACACAGAGGCGCGGAGGAATTCAGCATCGGTCTCTCTCTCTCGCGCGCAAGTTTTACCCCATTCGACGGCAATTACGATCGCGGAGAGATCGATCGCCGAGAAGATAGTGTGGTCAAGTGCATTGCTCTCTTCTCTCTCTCTCTCTCTCTCTCTCTCTCTCTCTCTCTCTCTCTCTCTCTCTCTCTCTCTCTCTCTCTCTGTCAATCCTTTTGTTCGGCGGTAGAAGAGAGGAGCATTAGCTCGGCAACGAAAAATATTGCCCTTGCCGCACTGTTTATATTTGTGTATATGTATATGTATATATTATATATTGTCGGATGCACGAAGAAGGATAGACCGTCTATCGAGAGATCGGAGAGCAGCGCAGAGTCCAGGCTAAAAATCCACCGCTCCTCAAAACACATATATATATATATATATATATATTTTAAAAGATTATGAATAGAAGTACACGAGAGGTAACATCGTGATGTCGATTAGAACCCGTATATATATACACAACGCGAATCGTCGAGAAGAGTATGTATAACCTATATAATGCGACTCTTTTTTTGGCGCTCGCAACCGCGTTCGTGACTTCGGTCGAATGAATGTACGTACTACATGATGCGAACTGTTGCGCTCTCCGTTTGACTTTTTTTCCCTCTCTCTCTCTCTCTCTCTCTTGTATTACACATGACAAATTAGTAATGAGGCTTAACGGCATTGAGAGCTGTGATACTTTTGGTTCCTTGTTTTCATTGAGCGTACATGTTTGTTTCATTACGGCTATTAGGGTAGAGATAAGCTAAATCATTATTGAGGAAGGATATTCTGAGAAAGAGCGGGGAATGTACAATTGTGTACCGTACGATAAAAAATGATTATTAATTAGCTGAGTTTATTTTTCATGTGAATAATAAGGACAAGAGTTTAGTCATCAATATCCCAGTCGTGACCACAATGAAAGAGATTATTGTAGTATTTTTCTAAAGTACCACATTTAAATTATTGTCTATTATTATACAAGAAAATATGTTCACTAAGTTAATGGTGATAATAGCAAAACTTTCTCAACATTAATATTTAACTCTGTATAGTTATATAATACATTTTATATTATTGCTGTATAAATATGCACGTTTAAAAAAATATACAGTAGAATACACACGTGCCACGATAAAGCAAAATTAGCTGGTGCTGCCATGTAGTTTCTACCAGATTCATGCTGTTACATGGATATAAGTGTGATCGATCAACATAAACTTATAATACTTTTATTAAAAAATATATTTGTTTAAAATACTTCGACTCCTGTCTGTAATGAAAATAAAAATATTACAAATCTCTATTCTAAAACTTATTATTTCATTTCATTTAATCCTTATTAAAAGATTTTACGAACATTTTAATACTACGAAAATGATGATTCATAATCAAAATCGCGCTTTTAACTGCCCGGTAAAAACTACATACATAAGTCTGTAGCTTTGGCTGTAGCCACTACATAGCTGATACTGATAGAACTGCAGGATATCCCAAATCAAAATCGCTGGATAATTTTATTAGCCAATAAGATAAGACATTTTACGATTACGATAAATTATAGATAGAAATACACATTTATTTCATAACTATTTTGACATTTTTTATGCACCCAAATTTACTTTAAAACATTTTGTGCCTGCTTTGACAATGCGCACGTAATTCGCATATTGATGATGCCTATAACTGTATAACTAAAAGAGAAAGCGAGCAATCAAATTTTGCAGATCTATTCTATGTGCATACTCGCCATCAACACGTGTACACTTGCGCTATTTACATATTATTAATACAGAGCAATAAATACTGAAATAAAGTTACCATAATCAAACGTTACAAATTTAAAATCTCTGTAAATAAGCAAAATCAAAGAAAAACATATTCTTACTTCCCACACTTCGCATCCCACGATATCGCGCTATTCTCCAACAATATGCACATCGAAACGTATTTTTGCAAACGCCCATCGTAGCTATACACGAAGAACTCGAAAAATCCAGCAATAATTCGCATTCTTTACTCGTACAATAAGCCGCATTTTCCAATTACATGCAATGCAACGAGAGGCACTTTTACCCTGCTCCCTCGAAAAGAAAAGCTTAGGAGACGCTTTAAACGCTTCCTTCTCGAATCGGCGCCGACAGAAAGCTACACGAAGGCCAATAATCATAGGCAGGGTCAAGTTTTCCCTTCCCGCTTTAACAAGAGGGATAATAAGTGAAGTTTCGCGCGCTCACACACACACGCACACACACAGACAGAGTGAAAAACACGCCTCCCGGGACGTGTCTGCGAAAGCGTGTGTGCGGATGAAGAGACGCTCTATTCAAGGCACGTATATGTGTCCGTATGTTAAATGTCTCGAGTGCACGGTACAGTTATGTTCGTGGGTGTAACTATTTTGCCGGGGCTCAGCGCGCACAATGCCGCCTGCGCGAGTAGCAGCAGCAGCAGCGACTTAGCACTCAACAGCAGCAGCTAAGTGTAAACGCCGCCTGGGGAGTATCGTATATATGCACACACATACGCGTAGATAAAGGAAGAAGCGCGCAGTCGCAGAAAATCGTAAATCTAAATAATTGACAGCTTTGGTAAGCGAGCAAGAGAGAGAGAGAGAGAGGGCTGACATTCTAGCGTTGGTATGCAGGCTGCTAGCGAATTGTTGCATTTCTCTCTTTCTCCCTCTCTCTCTCTCTGACTCTCCAAGCACGCAATTTGTATGTTTGTAAAAAATGAATGGATGATCGGTCAGCTATGTGGCACATAGCATCGGGATATGATGGAGCTGAGCGATGCCGCGAAGAGGGAGAGAAAAAACAACGCCCATCAGAAATCTTATTATATCCGAGCGCGGGTGAATTGAAGTTGCGGGTGGATTTTTCGCGGTTGTGTTCGCGGACTCTTTTTATCCGATTCCGCGGTGCTGGCGATTCGAGCGAGCTGTTGGAGCGAGGAGAGGAATCAAGGAAGCGGAGCCCGCAAGAGGGGGAATTTAATTGTCAGCTCGTGCGGAATGTACTTTTTCTATCCTCGTTGGTAAATTGTGCGTAATTAATTTATTGCCTCATGAGGAAGAGCTCTGCGCCAGGTTTTAATGTTGTAAAAACCGCTAAGAGAAGCTTGTGTGGTAAAAAGCTTTGCCAGACGATATTATATATTTACGATGCAGCGTAAAACTTTCAATTGTGCATAATTATTTATTGCACTTAAAAGAAAGTATTCGATTAATTTTAATTTGCCTACAAGTATCAAATAAATACAGCATTTGTAACATAAACCAATTACCTGGTAGAAATTCAAATATTGAAAATGGTCGCAGGAAAGCAGTAAATAGCTAGGACAAATTAGAATCCTCAAACAAATTCCAGCAGCCGTCAATCCGGAGAAAAAAAAGACAGAGGGAGAGAACCAATTCCACCACTACCACCAACAAAATTCCCAAGCGAGGAAGTTTCGTAATCTGCATCTCTTCTCGCCGCTCGCCTCCTTTTTACACACACGCGCTTTTCCCGCCACCTTCTTTTTGTGTGCACTCACGCGCGCGCTCTCTGTCTCTCTCTCTCTCTCTCTCTCTCTCTCTCTCTGCCTTTTCCAAGAAAAGAGCCACGTACACCACTTTATCGGCAAATGATCCATAAAAAGGCCCCCGCGCTCTCACCTATATACACATATAAACTCCACCTCTTTGTATGTGTGTGTGTGTGTGTGTATACGTGTGTATGTATGAGCGCACAATTCACGCCAGCGGATGCATACGCCCGAGTGCTGAAGATGCATTATCCACCTGTTCTTCGCTGCTGCATTCTCTCGGCTCCTCACAGAAGAAAGAAAAAGAGAGAGAGCGAGAGAGAGAGTCTTCTTGAGAAAGCGATCATGGAAATATAAAGTGAACGTGAAATCAGGGGGAGCCGTTCTTCTCGGTATTACGAGTATTTTATCTCCCCCCCCCCCCCCCCCCCCCCTTCGAGATAGAAAACACCGAGCCAGCGAGATACAAGCGTAATTTCAAGAATAGATTCAACAGCCCTAACCCCTTTCAATATGTAATTTGTAGAGCTATAGTCAAATAAAGAAAACCGCGGCCAAGAGCAACAGCAGCATCGATCAATCAATAACTCAAGAAACTTTTATACGGCGCCGCTTATACGACAGGATATATATCCTTGAACAGTCATCGTAGAGCTCTATTGTTAATTAGGGAACACATATGTGTGGGGTATACGAGACGAGCTGTACAATGAACGCATTATGAGGCATTTGGAGAGCTTTTTGAACCGACAGCAAAACATCGAGAACTAAGAAGAATGAGAAGAAGAGGAGGAGGAGAAGAAGAAGAGTTTCTTTCCCGACGGGCTTCTGCTTGACTAATCGTTCTTTCGATGTGTATAGCAATGGTGCACTTTCACGGCAAAGAAGAAGGCGAGGAGAGAGAGAAAGAGAAAAGAAGATATAATAGGCCAAGTTCGGCTGAGATGGCACGCACATACATAATACACGCACGCGCGGTCCTATAGGTATAATGAATAGCCGGGGAAATTAATTCCTCCGCTGTTTAGCCGCGGCGATGATTATTCCAGCGACGGCTTTATTAACTTTCTTAATTAACGTTATCAATTCTGCGTGTCGTTAATAATTGCCCTATGGACGCTTTATAGGCGAGCGTGCAAAAATCCATATCGCTCGTAGGGGTATAGATATATATATAGAGAGAGAAAGAGAGACAGTATAACGTATCGGTGGTATTATTCTGATCAATGAGATTAATTTAGCATTATGAGAGAAGGAGCTGCGTGCATGTGCGTGTCGAACGAATTAAATCCGGTTAATTTCCCGACGAGAGAACAATTACATTGATGCTAAACGTATTATATCGGCGATCGTTGTATTTATGAAAATTGCTGTGGAGAAGGTGTTTTTCTCTTGCGTCCAGGGAGTTGAAGGTGTATCGGGTGTATTCATTTCCAGTTTCCGCTGAAACTAATTAAAAGGCTGAAACGGACGACTACGAGGAATCCGATCGGCCAACTTTATCGTTGATGCTTTCTGAGTAATCGCTGTGATATCGTGAAATAGGATACTGATTTTAGTATTTTTTTTAAGTTGCAAAGCTAAATTATAGATTCACTTTCTATTGGAACAATTTTTTAGCAATAATATGCAAGTGACGATTATATATTACGTATAACACAGGTATTTCGTAGTTGCACTTCTGTACTGCCTATAAGATTTTAAAAAATCACCACGTTGGCACCCACATGAAATTGAGCAAAACTTCAAACTAAATATAGAAGTGTAAGTCCTATAAAATTACTGTGTCACATTGAATTAAAACTTGGCAGCTCTAATGCGAAGGCGTGTAATATAAATATTATTACGCAAAGCTAACGGATCCACTCATTAAAATTTTCCGCGGTGCGCAATATTTTGTCAGGCAACGCATCAGATGTGTTGATTGGAGCAAATAAAATGAATCTCACAAATGAATGATCCCATCAGCACTTACCCGAGTCGGCAGCATCACTACTGCCGACGTTTACCCTCATTCGGGTAATACACCTTTAACGGTAAATCACGCAATTGAGTGTTTATAACATACTTCTCAATGGAGCTATTACAGACGCTCTAACGAAATTAGCTATGCCATTAAGCTTGGAAAATACTTCAATTGAATGGAATGTGTATGTAATCTGCGTTCAATTTAACACTTTTTCACAGCTCCGTCGGCTATTCGTGAAGCCCCGATTGCTCAATCTGCATGCGAAGCAAAAGCACGAAACTGATAATTAAAAGAGCTACGAAGAAGAAAAAAACGAATTATTTCCATGGCAGAGTACACTTCCACGTTTTGGTACAACGCAAATGGAACCAAAAATCTTCTCACTGCAATCTCGTAGATCCCAGATTCTGATTTCGATCAAAGTGAATGGCCACCAGCTCGTTAGCCTCCAACTTCACCTGGGACGAAGCACTACCAAAACGCTTTCATCTGAGATCCCCGCAATAGGCCTGGTTGGGAAACCAATTCAAAAGTCAAACCCGAGAGTCGGGGAAAAAATCGCGCGCAGCAGTTCCTGCACAGAGACCCTCGTGCTAGTTTCCATCCATCCCACACGCTCATTTTCTCAGACCGATACCCCCCCCCCTTCCCTCCTCTCCCCCCTCGTACATCCGTATGCATAGACAAACCAACTGTGAGGCCGAACACAGAACCGAAGAAGAAGACCATCTCTCGTTTGGACATACGTAAATCGAGACTTGGAGCCGCGAGAAACGGAGCTGCGGTCGGTTCTCTCTCTCTCTCACTCGTACTGTACAACACACATAACGACATCCCTCCATAGGTATAGCCATACACAAATAAACACACGTGGCGCGCGCGTATCATTAAAGCCGGAATAGAGGAAGAGCGTGTGAGAGGGAGGGAGAGAGAGAGAGAGAGAGAGAGAGAGCGAAATGGACGAGAGTATACGACGACCCCCATGACCATTTTAGATATTTAGGTGTCACTGCAGCATCAGCTCTCCGAGCGTATGCTCCGCGCTCTCCTCGCACATATAACCGTTACGTCCACCGCACACGTACAGCATGTGCACACACGTTAATCCCTTTGCGCCAGCCTCCTTTTCTACACCCGCGAGAGAAGGAGAGAAGAGAGGTATATAACCTTAACGAGGACGTCCGCTTCGACGGCTTAGAGGATCTATGGACTCTCTCTCTCTCTCTCTCTCTCTCTCTCTCTCTACTTCTCTACTTCTCTACCGCATGCGCGCTTCCGATAAATCTGCGTGTGTGCATGCATGTGTGCCCGCGCTGGATGTAAGGCTCCTCGATTCTTTCTGCGGCGATTGGCATCGAATCCCCTCCCGCCCGCAGCTTCGTATATCCTAACGTCCTCGACTTTTATTCGGGCGACTTGTGTGTACACGGCGTGTGTCGAGTGTACAGCAGCGGTTGATAAACATTTGCTGATAGCCTCCCGTATCGATCATCTGGTTCTGCATGTGGAGCAGAAGAATGCGTGTGTGTATAGGTCTGTGTGTGTGTGTGTGTCAGTGCGGTGCGAGATTTTTAAAGTTATAGACCTTGCGATGTTCCTTTTGCTGCTGAAATGTCGTATCGGATCTCGGGGTTTAGATCGTGGATGGCGATATTGAACGGTACTAAAAATGTACAGCGATCGCGAAATTACAAATACGATTATCAAAATTGCAAGCTGCGATTTTACTCTTCTTATGAAGAGAAACTCGTAAAGAAATTTATTGTCGCTCAAGTATAAAAATATTTATTTACTTTGGTTCATACACAGATAGTTGAACGGAAACAAGTTTTTTTTTTTTTAATTTCATTTATTTTCACTATAATAATATCGGACTGTATTTATTTGGTTCGCACTTACAGTTTCTTCAACTCAAGTGAAATTATAAAATAAATTAATTATAATATAAAATATAAAATAAAATAGCAAAACGATGCAAATACATTACAGAAGAATCTATCCTACCCAGCATAATCTCATAAGTTATGGATTAGCTTTTATCATAGTCATTTCAAATAAAGCATACAGTACACGAGTCTACACTTAACTGCCAAGCATTAAACCCATCCGGAAACTTTAAATCAAGCTCGAAGCCAAACCTAACGCAACCTCCACAGTCTAGTTCTCTGCGCGCCTATACCTCCAATACAAAGCCCATATAACCGCGATCGCATCCACAAAAATCAAGATATAATGAGCAGTATAATAATCACGCATTCGTCCACGACAGGGGAGCGCGCTCGCCATCAGCTACAGAGAATTCCCTTACAAGCTCAATTGCGCGCTCGCGAGGCCCAGCTAAATTATTTGGTCGCAGTGATAAAGCTGTACGTTATTGCGCAATCAAAAGCCCATCCGACAGCCAACAAAACGCTCGGCCACACTATAACGCCGCCGCATCTCCTACGGTTGCAGGGCTATGAAACCATCGTCCCGCTAAAATCCCCCAGCTCTCCTCCCTCTATTTTCCCATTACTTCGAATATCCCATAAAACCGCTAAATTGCAACTTGAACATTCCACCGCTGCTTCTCCCTCTCCCACACACGCGTCCTTATAAATCGACGAGCGAGCGGTGGAGAGAGAGAGAGAGAGCGAGCTGCAGCTCCAATATAAATCCGAGCCTTAATTTCCACGGCGAAAACATCCGCGGATATATATCTATAAATACGCGTACATATACGCGCGTACACGTTTAACCGCGCTCTACCCTAGTTTTCCACTCTCCATCAACTATATATATGTACACGCTGACCAATACACGTATACACCTATGCCTCACCCGCGGCCAGCTCCTCGAGTTTCTCTCTCTCTCGCTCGCTTTACCCGTTCACTCACTCAGCAGCGGGAACGCGTATATGTACAGCTCACATTGATAATCGTAATAAGCGACCTCCTTTAACGCCCTTGATATTACTTTGGCGCCTCTCTTAGCGGACACGTGTGCGCATGCTACGAGAGTGTAAGGCTGTGGCGGCGGCGGCGGCAGCAAGGATGCGTCGACGTCGTCGGTGTCAAGGTAACTGTATATCGCGCTATCCGCCGTTCCACATCTACGCTCTGCAGAGGCGAGAGAGAGAGAGAGAGAGAGATCGTCTTGTCTCTTTCTTTATACCTCGAGAGCGCCCGCTACATACATACACACTGCACACACAGGCAAGCTCTTTTCTCTCTCTCTCTCTCTCTCTCTCGCGAGATGCTGCTGCACAAACGAACTTTAACTGCTGCTGCTGCTGCTGCTGCTGCTGCTGTTGCTGCTACACGAGCAGTTAAGCTATTATACGCCGAGGCGATGTACACAAGCTGTTATTGGACGCGCGCGCGAGCACGACTTTTCAGCAGCGTGTCCCTCTTTTTTTTTCCATATCCGCGTGTATTCGTATACTCGCGGGCTTGTATATGAATACTTTAGCTGCTGATGTACGCGAAGAGGTTTTTGTCGCACGTCCCTCGCTCATGCGCCTGCTGCTACTGGTGCTGTTGTGCAGCCTTCCTGGGAAGCGCCCCGAGCACTTTTTGCTACTGCAGGTGCACCTCGGATGGGTGTACGGAATATCGATGAACCTATATGGACGAGCTGCTAAACCATCTTGATTATTGGGCCCCATCTTGTTTAGACTTTTTCCTTCCGTGTGTATATGCGCCCCACCTATAGGGCCTTTTTCTTGCGCTTGACTCGACGAAAAAACTATATACGCACGCTCGTTTCGTAATATCGTGCAGATAGTTCGCTTACATATATAAGGTTATTTATTTGAACTTAACAACATAAGATTTCCAGTTATGAACAGTTCATAGTTAAACATTCATTATATAATTTAATATACATTCATTACAATAATATATTTATACATTGTATTGGGTAACTTTCATTTTCCTGCACTGGCATTTGCTTCGAAACGTCCGTTATATCTTCGTACTTTAATCAAACTGTTAACAGAACAAGTGCGCTATATAGAAATTAACCACTTCAAACTGTAACTTGTTTCCATCCGATTTTTGTATATTAGTATAGGTATAGCTTTAAACACGCAGCCTCATTCGGGTTTATTGCGGTAACGATCCAATTGTCCATGGCAATGAATAACAAGTCGTGCGCGCACTGCAACTTGAAGATCATTGTCGGGACGGTAATCAGGGTAAAAAGCTTCTCTCTAAACGCCAAGCGAGCTCCCGAAGCTGTGCCGCAGCGCAGCTAAAACGTTTTAACGGCGCGGTCGACCGCATTAATCGCGCAATAATTGCGAACCAAACGGATTATGCAGATTTATAGCGATGATGAAACGACGTTTAACCGAGTCGGAATGAGTTAATGCTTCTTATTCATACTATACAGTTATCATACTGCACACTTTGCGAGAGGCTATAGAATCGTATCGTTCATCACATTTAAGATATTCCAAACGGCTATTCCATAATAATCCCTTTGGCATCCGCGTACAGTCTGGCGAAACAGATATTCGTCATTTTCCACGCCCTCCTTGAAATGTTTGCCAAAGCAAATCTATCGCTTTCACTTAAAAAGGTCTCCTTCAACCCTCTCGCATATTTTGCATAAACATTTCGCTTCCGCTTGGTCTCATCGCCGATTCATCCTTCCTCATTTGCCCATGTAAATCCTTCACTCCTCTGCAACCGAATACCCGACAATGCATATTCACTCGCGGAATAAGGGATATTTGAATTCCCATAAACGAGTGTATATTCTTCCCTCTGTTTAGCAGAAAGAAGAACTAAGTACCTCTCGACGAATGAGTATAGCGCAGCTCGCATTTAAAGCGGAGTCAGTAAAAGACGAAGAGTAAGCAGACGGCGGTCACTAAAAATCCTCTCGAGAAAAGCCCCGAGAGCCAATATTATTATTCCCAGTTCGATAAATCCGCAGGTATAAGCCTGACCCTACTTTGAGAAACAGTTTTACAGCCGAGACCGGCCCAGGCCAGTATACATCATGCACCGATATAAACCAGTCGGAACAGAGGCTTTAGTAGGCGGAAGTCGCGCAGTTATATATATATATATACACGTTCGTACGCATTTCACGGATTTATAGCGCGCGAAGTAAGCACGACTATACCCGGGGAACAAGAAGTCTATACATAATACTCAAGCGTCGATGTATATGCAGGAGATCGTTGAGTTTAGCGCGCCGGATGGCACAATGGCTGTGTACCCATGTATATATCGGCAAACAATGCCGTGCCGACGAGGGAACTTGTTAGAGCGATATTCCGAGAGTAGTGGAGTTGCTGTTGCTGCTGCTGTTGGGATAGTGGATATAATGAAATTAATAGAGCGATTTCGCGATAAGGAGATCTTGATTCACGCGGATGATTTGCCTTGTGCACGCCGCGCGCGCCCTGCTGCCGTTGCTGCTGCTTCGGAGAGAGAGAGAGAGGCGCGCGCTTAATGGCCCCTATAGCGCAGATTGGCTCATTATTTTGGTAAATATTTGTATACATACTGTAATCCTGTTATCCGGACACCCTAATTGCTTTAACGGTGCTGCGCCGCTCTTTTTTTCCTTTTCGGTATACGAAAAACGTAATGGGTTATAGGTAAGCGACTAACGTTGTCATTCTCATCGGATATATTTTAATTTCCTTGCTAATTATTAACTGCCGGACAACTCTTGCATTTTAAGATGTTTACATATAAAAAAAAAACTGTTTAGTTATAGCTGTGAATAACGTCGTTTTCAATTAGCGAGCAAAACTGTTAATGAAAATCATAAGTGTCATCCCCAACACTTTAACGCGAAACCCCACGAGATCCACCCGTAAAAAAAATCTCGCTTTTACTGCTTAGCGAGTTATCGACAATGATAGGCCTTACACGCCAAATCAATTTTGCCATCGCATAAAGCTCGCGCTTTTCAAGCAGCGCCAACGCGCGCACGGGCGAAAATCTCGCCAATAAAAGTCGGCGCACGAACGCATATTACGGAAAACGGTATGTAACCGATCTTCGCGCGCGCCGCACATACACATAAATTCGGTGGGCAAATATATATATATACCCACAGCGTCTTCTCTCATGCAATATGCACATGTTATAGGGAAAAAGCGAAACAAGCCGGGGGCCATTACATCGATAGGATCGCAAATCACGCCGCCGTAAGCCCCTCGACTTGTCGTTAAACTCGTCGACAATGAGCCGAAGCTCCAATGTGTATATACGAGGTATACCCGTTTCTTGGACAAATAGGATAGATCCGAACGTTTTTATGGCGAGTTATCAGGGATGTGTTACACTATTTAACCTTTGGCGGGGATTGGGCTAACTCGATGCTCCATTAAAGTAGCGCCTCTCTCTCTCTCTCTCTCTCTCTCTCTCTCTCTCGCGGAGCTTCGCGCAACAGTGCAGCTTTAATACATATATAGAGCGCGTGTGTTGTTGACAGATCGTCGTCGGTCGCGTTTATCGCGCTCGAGATCATCGCCCAAATAACAGGAAATTATGCCTGCGCACACATTCCATAATTCGTGGCTCCCGCTATCGGATATACGTATCGCGGTTGTGAACAGAGACGCGCATTGTGTGGGTCCACCGACTGCGATAGTATATAAGCATGTGTTTTCATCCTTGCTGATGCCCGAGCCATATTGTATATGCGGAATAAGAACAACCACAACTTCTAGGTGCACTTTGTAAATATATATATGAACTCGTTTATTATTCATCGAAGGAAAAGTGCAAGGCAGCCGCGGATAATTGCGCAGCTATACGAAGCCGTTCTACGATTCACCTTTTCTTCCGAGCATTATTAAAGTTGTATCATATATTAAGCGCGTAATTATGTGTTACATCGCCTGGCATTAAAGAATCCTTTGGGTTCGAGCTGTTGATTGTGGCTTACTATGTAGTCAAGCAAACTTTTCTTTCCTTCGAACAATATAGTTCTATTCCTGGTGTGTATTTACCGTGTCATAAACACATTTCACTTACAGAACGTATTACAAAAGTATTTGGCATATTCTTTCATTGCTGAAAAGTCAATCGCATTCTTTTCTCGTCGAGATCCATTATTTGGCGTTAAAGTTTTTAGATTATTTTAATTAATATCACGAAATATCAATCATCAAATCAACTGCTATAAACTTCTAGGCGTTTCCCAAGTTCAATGACAGAATCCCAAAAGGTTTTACGAATAGCCATCTATAAGACGAGCCCATAAAAAAAAAGATGTTGCACAGTTACATTTTCCCGTCCACGCAGACACGCGTATAAACATTCCTCTAAATCCCCGAGATTTTACGGAGGCAGAGCAACGCCTATTCCGAGTAAAAATATATATATAGGCGCTGCCACAGAAAGAGTGAGAGAGAGAAAGCAGCCACAGGTGGGCCACAGACTCGAAGATACACAGCAGGCAATTAAACGTCTCTCTATTTCTCCCGCGTCAAAATATACAGTAAAAGCATAAAAGTTGCCGCGAGTCTCGTAACGCAGCCATGCGCGCAGCTTTGAAAAATGTTCGAAAAAGAAACGGTACACTGTGCACGCGCGCCGTCCGCGCAACGCCTATCTAGTCTATATCGTCCCCCTCGACACCTTATACTTTAAGCGCTTTATCTATCGCTATATTCCTGGCTTGCGCGCGCCTGTAATTGTGTGTGTGTGTATGTGTGTGCGTGTGTCCTGAAGCGTCGTGTCCGTACTCGCGCATTACCCTCTTATCTCTGGCAACTAGTTTCGCCGCGTATAAGCGCGAGGCAACTACTCCAAAGAGACGAGTATTATTGACGCAAGCGCATGCGTATAGGTGTGCGTATACATGTATGTATAGAATGGGGCGCCGCTGCAGGACATATTTACGGGCCGAGTCGATTGGAATGGACGCCTCGCGATTTATTTCTCTCTCTCTCTCTTTCCGCCAGTGCTTCTTTACTGCCTCACCCGGCCGTATTGTTATGATTATTGCCTCGCTCGGCTCGTGTCCTGCTGCGGCGAGAATACGAGCAACTCTATATACATGTATACATATATATATATATATA
>UELV01094184.1:0-22284 GCA_900490015.1 Megastigmus stigmatizans | reverse complement strand
CCTCTAGAGTACGAACAGAGGTCAAATGAAACTCAGTGTGTCAACCATGTGGAAACTATGGTAACGCCTAACGATCCCATATGGTTTAAACAAAATGAAAACATCCAAGGTCAGACCTTATGTAACTTTCAACGAGGAGTTTGGTGGTGACTCTGGATTTGACCGTGAAACTTTTTTCAAGGTCATATCAAGATCAGAATTGGTTTTTCAACAACGCACGTCCATTATTAACACTGGAATCCTGCATTTGGCGCTACCCAGGAACAACGGCGTGGACGTAGAAGGTATCTGTTCCCTTTGGGGTGCTTATTTAGAGTTTTTTAGAGAGAGATATTTTACAAATTTTAAAACACAATTCAATTACATTAAAACAATTATTATTACCAATTCATTTTTACATTTAAAATGAGCCGTTTAACCGAAAGACATCACTGGAGAACTTACTTTAAAAAGTACCTCGAAAATGAGCGGCAAAGGGGGAACTCACTCTAAAAAAGCACCCCAAAGGGAACAGATACCATCTACTTCCACGCCGTTGTTCCTGGGTAGCGCCAAATGAAGGATTCCAGTGTTAATAATAGACGTGTGTTGTTGAAAAACCAATTCTGATTTTGATATGACCTTAAAAAAAGTTTCAAGGTCAAATCCAGGCACCACCAAACTCCTCGTTGAAAGTTACATAAGTTCTGATCTTGGATGTTTTCATTTTGTTTAAACCATATGGGATCGTTAGGCGTTACCATAGTTTCCACATGGTTGACACACTGAGTTTCATTTGACCTCTGTTCGTACTCTAGAGGTTATGGTGACCTCATACTTTGATACATATCCGAACGTAGAATTTTCCGTTATTTCCGTTTCCGGTGTAAAAAATGCGGGTTCCTATTTAAAAAAACAAACCTGACCTTGAAATGTATTTGAAAATGAGGTTCAAGGTCAAATCCAAGGTCACCACCAAACTCCTCGTTGAAAGTTACATAAGGTTTGACCTTGGTTATTTTATTTTTTACCAAGCTTTTTCCCCACCCTGTATATCAAATCGAGTGGCAGCGTGCTCTTAGGCATTGTTAGCAAATAGGTATATAGGTACACCTTATGGTAATTACATCCGTCCAAACGAATTATGAAAGATACAAAACATTTGAAAATGTAAAATAAAAAATATATTTCTATCGACATATATCTATAGATACAGCTCTTGATTAATTTAAATTTTGTTCGGACAGTATATGAACATGATAAGTACCACAGAGTATACATATATATTTATAAGTATACATATATATAAGTATAACTATCTATATATGGTATATCCATATGTATGAATTTTGAATTTTTAGTTCCCACAAGTAGCGCTGATGCACCTATCTATATATAGGTATATACCTATAAATAGTATTCCCGATTCCCGCATGCCTCTATGTGATGACAAGTAACTTGTAAAACACAACAAAGCGTCTGTTTTTGATGCCGTCAAGGAGTCAGATCATTCGCATCACATCATGAAATATTTTACTGATGCGTCATGATATAAAAAGGAAAAGCTTTGAAATATCAGTTATCCTTTGTTCACTGTATGTACAAGCAGTGATTGTATATTTCTTATATACACCGATGAAAAATGTGTACTTAATGTAAAAAAATAACCTTAAAAAAATATAAATATTTACATCATGAGTTTATTTTATAAACAAGCTTCTTGTTATATGTTATTCATTGTTATTTGTTTTTTAAGTGGTTTATTACAAATTTCGTCATTACAATGCAAAGGGGAAGATAATCAAAATGTAGATTGGTAAAAACAACTTTTTTAGATATGTATTTAATTTTAAGTACACCTATAACTTAAAATACTTATTTTAAAATACTTCTGTAGGTTTGTTTTGTATAAAATTCCAAGAATCCGTGATAGCAGTAATCATTTAATACAAGAAGGTGTTGCATATTTATATATGGATGATAAAAGTTACAAAAATGGATGGACTGTATCGAAAAATGATATAACATCTAATAGTTCTACTCCTGCACACACTCTTGCTCCAGTTTACGATGATGTATAAGCTTTAGAATATATAAAATAATATAACATATGTCAAGTAAAAAAAATGCTCATAAAAAAGTTTTCTAGGCAAAAGCTCATGATCTGCTATGGTTATTATACAATGACCAACCACCTAATCTACCTACAAAAATTACTAATGGGCATTCAAAAGGAGTAGTAGCTATAAATGAAAATGAAGGATTTTGGCTCGTACATAGTGTACCTAATTTTCCTCCGCAACCAAATACAGGGGAAGAAGTAGGAAAGCGACCTAATAAAACCTCAAGTAATGAAAATTTAAAGAATTCTGAGGTACCTAAGGGTGGGTATGCTTATCCTTCAACAGGAAAAGTGAATGGACAAAGTTTTTTATGCATATCTATAAATAATCAAAATTACAATGCAATTGGTAAACAGTTGATGTATAATGAGATTATTGTTTATCAAAGAAATTTGCCAAATCATCTAGCACAACAATTTATTGTCCTTACTGATGCAGCAAAACAAATTCGTATAAAGACTGCACCTTATTCTAGCAAAATCAATTTGCAATCTATAAATGGAATAGAATTTACTTCATTTGCTAAAGGTAGCAAATGGAAAAAAGGTGTGTAAAAGGAAATTAGTAATTTGTATTTTTAAATTTCTTGTAATATTGACATTAATTTTTTCTAAATTTCTAGATTTATATGATAACTTTGTGGCACCAGAATTAGATATTGATTTATATACTGAAACATGGCTTAATGGGCGTGGTAGATTACCTTCTGACTGCAATAAAACAAGGTAACATTAACTTAGTTAATTTAGAAATACATGCATAGTACATTTCTATGTGACTTGCTATTAGCAAAAGATTTATTTGATTTCAGAGTGATGAACATTGAATCTATTTCTTTACCTAATGTTCATGTTCAATTCAAAAGTTCTCACGATCATTCTAAATGGGCTGTATCTGTGAATGATAAAAAAAAAACAGCCTGGGTTTGTGTAGGAGACATCAACAGAGCTGTAAGTAATTTTTTTTTTTTCACTAATGATTAAAGCATACTTTATTAAATTTAACTACACTTTTAGGAGACACAATTTGACAGAGGTGGAGGAACTGTATGTTTAAATTCGGCTGAGGTCTGGAAAAGTTACAAAGATTCAGTTGATGATGTTGAACCTTGTCCAAAACCTACAGGATTCTTTAATCGAATAAAGGCTTGGTTTGGTTGACACTGCAATAATAGCACACTACTTATATATAATTTTTAAATATATATTATATAAATATAAACCTATATATAATTTTTTGACTGATATACTGTTTGTACAACAAATGTAAAAATAAGTTTTTACTTTATATAAAGATTTTTAAAAAAAAATTGTTATTCAAATAAATCTATCATTAAAAACTCGGAATTAAAGGAACTGGAGTAAAATTTAAATATAGTTTAAAAAATTTCATACTCTGCTATTTTCAGTCGGTAATGTAGCGGAGATATGTGCAATATATATATATATAATATTTTACACTCAATACACAGTATGTATATATGTATATTTTTTATACGTACGCCTTATATGACTTATATCCAGCATATAATAGGCTCTATATATCTGTGTATATACGTCCGCGATGCTATATAGCAGAGCAGCCCAGTTAACCGGAACGCGGAAATTCAACATGGCGTATGACCAACCCTCAGACGAATCAAGACCGACTGAATCCAAATGTGATAAGTGCGATAATAAATGTATTTAACAATGTCAGTGTGATAAGAGCATTGATTCCGAATGGAGGCGTATCTTGCAATCAAAAGTAAATTAAGGAAAATATCGCGATCCGTTGAATCGCAGGTACGTGCGCGCGAAAATTATTATGAGATTAATGGAATTGCCTGTGTGTATGTGTATGTTATTATACATAGCATAGTATTCTTTGCTCTGTTCCGCTCCTCTATGGGATGCTGCCATAGATTGATCGCTTAAATTCTACTCGCGAGCAAGGAGAATTAAACTTGTGTTTTTCCTTTTAAATTTACAGCCGCTATGAAATCGCCAAAGTCAGTTGCGAGGACATCGGCGACTAGGATAATGACTAGTTGTTATTTACAATTCACATAACCTTTAGCACAATTTATGGAGCCAAAACTTCAAAGAATATATTTGATCAACCAACAACAATCTCCTTTGTACCCACGTACATGTGTGATAGTTGGTATGTCATATTTTCTTCATTTACTAATCTTAATTATTAGTGGACACAAAATTTATTATTTTACTTAAATTAGTATTTATAAAATTATAATTTCATATAAATTAAATTTGTCTATGCCTATAAAAATAATATAGGTATTCCTGTTAATAATAATTTGTTGTTGTTATTTATTCTAACTTGATTAAATAATATCTGAATTATAGTCACTTTCTAATAGGTACAATAACAGAACTAAACTGTAAAGTTTATTTTGAAATTTCATGAACTGCAGATCTATATATTGACACTTATTGAAGTTAATTCTTTCATTACGTGTCTTGTTGGATAGAGGATATTTTTCTTTTATTATGAATCAGCAAATCCTACTATTTTTCTTACATACAAACTGCAAACTATTATTCACTTCAAGTACCTAATTGTTAAATTTTCATTAATATTTAAAAACTATACATAAATAAAATGTTTTTCTTATCATCATTAATTTTTACTGCATATTTTATAACTGCATTTATATTAAAATATAAATGTAGTTATAAATTATTAATAAACGTTTCTTGTAATAAATAAATATATTTTATTTTATAGATTAATAATCCAAATGGTGTTGTAAGAAAGCATCATCTAGTACAAAAAATGATTAAATCTGTTAGCCATTCAACAAAGCTGTTATTGCCTTATTCTTGCCTATTCAGTTACTGATTGATAACAATCAATGCAAAATGAGTGGAGCAGACGGTAGGACTGAGATAATTGGAAATGGGTGGCAGGAATGTGCCAGTTGGCTTATCAGATGTAGAGCCCTACGAGCTGATCATAAAGCCAACTGGCCCACGGCTACAGCTGTGGATCTGGCATATATTTTAAGGGATGGAGTTCTTCTCTGCAATCTTTTGAACAACATCGAACCTGGATGTATCGATGGCAGAGATGTTAATAAAAAGCCTCAAATGGCTCAGTTCTTATGTTTACGAAATATAAATGCATTCTTGTCTGCTTGTACCAGTGTTTTTGGTTTATCGGAATCTGACCTTTTTGAGCCTTCAATGCTTTTCGATCTTTCCAATTTTCATAAAGTTTTATGTACACTATCTGCATTATCAAATTCTGCACATTTCAAGAGCAAGGGTATAGAGTGAGTATTAATAATTATAACCTACATATTAGTTGTTTAATTGTATTTGTGTGTTACAATAATTATTTTTTAGGGGTTTCTCTGTTAAAAGAGGTCGATCTCAAGAAGATATTTATAAAGATTTACAAAGTGCCGGAGTAGGGTGAGTTCCTATATTACATTAATATACTTTTTTATGTGTTGCTTTTAAAAGACATTTTATGCTTCAAAATTATTATTCAAGGAAAATAAGGAATAAAGCTAAAATAATCTTAACTTTAAGAATCAGTTAGAAAATGTATGATACTGCATAAGTAATTGAAACAAGTATTGAAGTAGAGTATGTCCTTTAACTGCAGTTTGAGTCAATAATTAAAAAAAAAAAATAAAAGCAGCAACAATTATCGTGTGTAATGTCAATCGAATCTGATAACTTTTACATATAGCCCCTTGGCACCAGTGGTAGCATTTACGATTAAACCTAGGGTCATGGACCTAGGTGAATCGAAAGTTTATCACGAGTTACTCTGCTTTTCGCAGACAACTCCTCGACACAACTGGTCCACTTGCTCAGAAGAGGAGGTACGCGTCAAAAAAATAACTCCTTGTATTGTTTACGTGTTGCTGCTAGTTTATCAAGTAATTTAGGCGCAACAGTTGTATAAGATGTTGTAGACGTGAAAAACATATTGATTAGTTCTTGTAATTCTATGCTGCTTCAGAAACTATCTTGGGAAAAAGCAAAGCTTTTTCATCTCGAATTAGTTGTATATTGCCGAATGATTTCAGATTTATTTAGATACGAGAAATCGTGGCAGACTCTGGTATTGCACAATACAACCAATTTGAGATGAAAGCAGACATGAACAGCACTTTATCTTGGTTCGAATTGAGCAAATATAATTCTTAAATATCATTTATAACATTCATTCAAGTAATCAATTACCTATCACTAAAATTTTGTTCCAAGTTCCAAAATTCAAGTTTCAAAAAATTATTCCAGTTGTAAAAAAATGTATAAACCGTTACTTTTGTTTTGAAATTAATGAAGAGAGTGTTATACTATGACATAAGAGTATGTGTACAATGCTAAAAAGGTGTTCATGTCTGCATGCTTAACAGCTCACGTATAAAGAAAATCATATACGTACGCGTTTGGTAATATGCAAGACGAAGTGCAGAGAACGACCGATTGACCAAGTTGTGTTATTACGTATACATATATTTTTTTGTTCCTCGCTTTACTGCCTTGCACCTTGGATCCGTATATAATATAATATCCATACGTTATTACATCCAGAGAAAAGAAGCGAGTAATGATTTGATTTTGATTTTGAATTATTTTTCTGCGGACCGAGTGCTACCATTGTTGTTTATTTTTTATTACCATTGTTTATCCGTTAGTCTACGCGAGCGCGACATTTGTTTCTTACGCATAGTTACGCTGTGCATGGCTATTCATGTTTATGTGGACCTGAAGGAGAGAGGACGAGGGTCGCCGTAGGCGTTTTAGGAGGCGTGAGGGCGGATTAACGCCCGACGAGGCTGCGAGCGCTGGTATCGTTAGCGACGAACAGGTCGCCGAGGACGACGGCTACGGGGCCTTGTACAGTCAGGCGCGCAGCGAAGAAATCTACCAGGATCTCTGTAGCTTGCATCTGCCACCTTCTTTGCCGACCTCGCAGGTTGTCTTTGTGTGTTTTTTTTTATTTTGTTTCTTTGCCTTTTTTATTTATCCTTTTGCCAGCTGTTTACTTTATATCTAGAGATATTATTTTTTGTTCTACATTTCGACGAGCTTCGAGATTTAATTATGAAAGCTGGTTTAGCGATTTTTTCACGATGTCGCGGTATTGTCGCGCTTAAGTACTTTATATATTTCGATTTTCTGAGTCGAATGAGGGGGAGGTTCCAAGACTTGATTTTTATTCTGTAATTTTAAAAGAATGCGTTGTTCTTTTGATGCGACCTAACAATGCAAATAGACATTAAAAAAAAAGAAAGAAAAACATCTTTTCGAGAACACATCTTCTGTGATTAAAAGAAATGACTTATGAATTTCACTTTCTGCATTATTGTGCTTCAATGAATTATCGTCAAATACTTATCAAATACCGAGAATCTCAAAGTCATAGAAAAATCAGAATCTTTGAACGTCCCTCTCGAACCGCATGCCGCGACTGGTAGAAGCTATAATAGATAAAAAAAAGAAAAAAGTCTTAAAACCCCATCCACATAGACATCCAAATCCCAACTTGTCCCCTCTCGATCGCGATCCCTTGAAAACTCCTAAAAATACTAAAATATACCGTGTGATCGGGCAACAAAAAAAAGGGAGCAGCAGCATCGGCAGCAGCGAGTGGCGGTGAGAAACGCGACTACGTGGTGCAGGAGCTCGTGGAGACCGAGCGCAACTACGCCGAGGTACTCAACAGTCTGCTGAAACACTTTGTGAGGCCGTTATCGGCTGTACTCAAGCCCGATGAGTCGCAGCGCATCTTCTTCGGTATCAAGGAACTCGCCGAGATCCACGCGGGCTTCCACAGCCAGTTACGCAAAGCGAGAGACGGCGCCTCCCTCGCCCAGGTCTTCCTCGACTGGCGAGAGAAGTTCCTCATCTACGGCGACTACTGCGCCAATCTCACCACCGCCCAGAATACCTTGCACGACGTCTGTGCCAACAAGGAGAACGCCAACCAAGAAGTCATTGTGAGTACATACGGCAACGATCAGCATGCACGAATTTTTCATCAATATAACTTATATCTACTCCATTGTCTTATGCGATTCGCAGAAGTGCCAACAAGAAGCCAACAATGGGAAATTCAAGCTACGGGACATTTTGTCGGTGCCGATGCAGAGGGTGCTCAAGTATCACCTGTTGCTGGACAAACTAGTGGAGGAGACGCCGCGCGAATGGGTCGAGGACAGGCGTCAGCTGTCGCAGGCCCGCGAAGTCATGGTCGACGTGGCCCAGTACATCAACGAGGTCAAGCGCGACTCCGACACGCTCGATATTATCAAAGACATTCAGCGCTCCTTGGTCGACTGGGAGAGGTCGGAGGATCTCCAGCTTAAGGATTACGGGAGGCTTTTGAAAGATGGTGAACTCAAGGTATTGCACCGCAAGCTACTCCCATATTATTTGTATAGCTGCTTAATATAGCTGGGCCGCCGTGTCTTGCCAGAGCCCAATTGAAATGTGTGTAAATCATTGATGTTTATAGGTGAAAGCACACGGGGATCAGCGAATAAAAGCTCGGTACGCTTTTATCTTCGAGCAGGTGGTGTTGGTGTGTAAGATGGGCCGAGGAGATCTATATTGTTACAGAGAGACTATAAGACTAGATGAATATCGTGTGGAGGACCACACGAGTAGAAAGACACTCGGTCGGGACTCGCGCTGGTCTTACCAATGGCTTCTCGTGCACAACAAGGCTTACAAGGCTTACACACTGTACGCGCGCACCGAGGAGCAGAAGCAGATCTGGATCAAAGCTTTGCAGGATGCCATGGATAATCTTGCCCCGGCCGCCTGTCGCAACACCAATCACAAATTCAAACTCACCAGTTTCGATAACGCGCGCAGCTGCGAGCGGTGCGGCAAGTTTCTCAAAGGAAGAATCTTCCAAGTATGTCTTGCAATATTTACGAAATCCCAGTTTAGTTGATAATTATAATTCTATCAGATTTCTACTTACAAATATTGTAATAACCGATAGCTTTGATTTTATTTTACTCTGATTAAATTTTCATCAAATTAGTTTTATAAAGCTTATTATTTTTGAACTATTAAGAAATATAGTGTTTGGAGGAAACTATGTCATTTTTTAGAGTGTGAAAAATATTTAATTTAAAAAACAAATTTGACCTCCTTAGAGAGGAAGGTGCGGTAAAGACTAGACGGAAAAACAGTGTCTTTCCACACTCGTCTTTTTCTACTTTTATTTTTTCTAAAGTATTTAAATTCAAGTAAATTAAGCATCCTTTTATACTCTAAATAGTAGTGCAAGTTTCATACGTTTCATAACATAGGCTTCCCCTGCTACTTTATTAGAGAATAGATATGAGCATCTTTATTTAAAATTCAATGAAGAACTCAATAACTGTTTTTACTCTTTTTAGGGCTACAGATGCGAAACATGTCGATTATCAGTGCACAAACAGTGTATTACATATTCCGGACGCTGTAATCCAGTAGCACCTCCCCCGCCACCTCCACCGCCGCCACCGCCTCAACCGTTTGAGCGTGAATTATCTGCCAAATTATGGTATGTAGGCGAAATGGGTAGAGACGCGGCAGCACAAAAGCTGGAAGCACGCGAGAATGGAACGTATATGGTTCGACTCCGTCCTGCAGCAGGACAACCGCGTCTCAAAATTGAAACTAATTATGCTTTAAGTATAAAGTGAGTAATGCAGTAAAAGTATTATTTTAAATTACATAAGACTTATATTATTTCAATTGTCATTCCAAATTGTGACATTTTTCAAAACTAGATGTATTTTTACTTTCAGGGCTGACGGAGCAGTAAAGCACATTAGAGTATTCAAAAGGGAAATGGAGGGAGATGATCTTTATTATCTGAGCGAGTCTCGCTTCTTCAAGAGTGTGGTCGAGTTAGTCGAGTATTACGAGCGCGTGTCCCTCGCGGAGAATTTTGAAAAACTGGACCAACGACTCCTCTGGCCGTTCAGGCGCGTCTTAGCCAAGGCTCTGTTCAACTTTCACGGTGTTGAGCGCAATCAGCTTAGTCTGCGCAAGGGTTGTCGTGTAGTCGTATTAAGCAAAGAAGGTGATGCCAAAGGATGGTGGAAGGGAAAGATTGGCGATCAGGTCGGCTTCTTTCCCAAAGAGTACGTGGAGGAGGAATGAAATAGTAGTCGCGCTGCAACCATAATGAATTATGCATTATCAATATGTATATGTATTTAATACAAAGAGTATACTGCGTCATAGCTGCGAGACACACTGCTGCTTCTTCCGACTTCTCTAGTTCTCGATACATAGAGTTTTAACAAAATGAAATCAAGCATAGACGCGAAAATTATAAATTGCACGTTCGGTCAATATAAGGTGAAATGCTCGAATGTGGATAAGGATTGCTTTAATACAATCGTTGACGATTTTTTTTATCACGTCCTCAAGTATTAGTATTATACAAGATTTTATTCGGACTGCAGTTTTTGTCTGAAAGATGTAACTGTTTTTATAATTGTATTATTTTTGAGAACTGCTCAATTTTTATAAAGTTCCGAGCATTCTCTATAAATTAAATTTTTAAAACGTAGCATAGCTGCATAATAGATTATACTTCCATTTGATATTAAATGTTTTTATTTACTTTCGATGTTTTGTACTAGTCTAACAGGCGTTCGGCATTGTTTTATTACATTTTGGATGATTTTATTAAAACGTTATAATTATGTAGTGACTTTATGAACTGAATTATACATCTGATACTCGATTCAAATTCGATCACTTCATCTTAATTATATTAGAAAGAGATAGAGTACGAAAAGGAGAATGAATGTATGTAGTGCATGCATGTGTGAGCAAGAAGAAGACAGAATGAGAGACAAAGGGGCAATTTTCTGTATAGAAAATCCGATGAGTGTATAAATAAATAAAAGCTAGAAATGCGTGTGCGAGTTAATTATATATGTACATGTAATTTTGTTATGTATACACGCATTTTAATAAATACATCGATATTTTTATTGTTAGGAAAAGAGAAAATTTAATATTTTTAACTTCTGGAAAATGTTCCCCAATTGTGCCAATTAAAGACTTGAAAATCTATTTAAAAAAAATACAAGATTTCTTTTTATTCGCCTACCTATTAAGTATACTTCCCAAGACCTTGCGAAGACAAAAAAATTTACGATTCTACTTCCTAGAAAAAAATGTTACGACTCATTAATTCAAGGCTTCCATATTAGTATATCAAGATCACAATTCTTTTATTGCCTTTTCAGTGCGTTTATTGCGTTAAATTTTTTGGTTTTATAGAATTAAAAGTTAATAAAGCTGGTAAAATAATGTTAGTATAACACAAAAATTTGATAAATAAACTGACTATACATACTTTTGGCAATTGAACATTGGTTGAGTCGATAAGTGAGTTTTTCAACTTATCGGTTCGACGCAACACGTACACAAAGCCAATGAGTAGTGACTAGTGTACTACGTTATACATACTTTGTATAGAGGTTACGTAGCATTCAGCAGTCAGTAGGTTGGACGGTTAGCGTTAATCTTAACTCTAGTCCGTACTGCAAAAAGTGTCTGCGTGGTAGGTGCAGAGCTAAGAAATATACCGATTTTTCGTTTAAAAAATGGCGTCCGCAGAGGCCAGTACAAGTACTACAAAATTATTTACTCGTGCCGAAGTTCAACAACATGATACCAAGGAAACTTTGCTCATCATTCACAACAATGTTTACGACGTCACGAGTTTTCTTAATGAGGTTCTTAACATGTATTTGTTTATAAATTGCACATTTTTATTTTTGATTTTCTAATTACTTTTGTACGTTTATATGTTAAAATAATCATATTTTTAATTTTCTTGTCATTCAATTTCTGCTTAGCATCCAGGTGGACAAGAAGTGTTAATGGAACAAGCAGGTAGAGATTCCACAGAATCATTTGAAGATGTTGCACATTCCACTGATGCCAGAAAAATGATGGAACCTTTTAAAATAGGAGAAATTATTCCAGTTAGTATATAATAATCCTTTAAATTATTTTAGTTACAAATATTATCTACTAATACTTTCTTCTATGCAATAATTAAGGCGGAAAGAATAGAGACTGACAAAGCTTCTAAAAATTCGTACAGTGGAAACGCTGGAGACGACGAATCTAGGTATTTATAAGTTTTTTTGAAAACTATGCTTGACATCGCATTAATTTCTTTTAAATTAATAGGTTCAACATGAAACAAAAAGTTCAAATTATAAATAAGAGTGGATTTATTATGAAATTATACCTATTAATTTATCATTTGTTAACAAATTTGCACAGTCATTTAATATATATTCTTACAGTCTTTTAATCTACATTTTTCTAATATCCATCTTGTAAAGCTTATTTGCAACTGTGAATAACTTTTTATTTGTTCCTTTTGTTTTATTTTGAATACAAATGCGATGCATATAAATTACATTAGTTGCTGCGTGGTGATGTGACCCTTGACAATTGCAGTGGCTCCTGGAGATCCTGGTTGATACCAGTTGCGCTGGGCATAATGGCAACACTTATTTACCGCTTCTTCATTGGTACTCGTTAACACGTGGCATTTAAAACAGCATTTGATCTTATTATGGCTGATGTGAGGTAGCGATACTGTTACAAGGTACATGTAACAGATGACCAAATATGACATGAGCATCTATATTGGATGGGAATGTGTAATTGTTGTTTCAAAAACATTACCAATATTTATGTAAACAAACAGCTGCAACAGGATGTGAATAATGAATTAAAAGAGTTAGTGTAAATTATTAAATCTATACAATTTATAAAACGGTGCAAGTTCACTGATGAAATTACATTTATGTAATTTTGAATAGATTTTTGTTGCAAGTATTATAGTTGCAGCATCTCTTTAACCATAAAGATTATTAAACTTTTATACTTTAACTCTGCTGTTATAATTAATTTGCTGTCGAAACCATCAACATTTTGTTCAAAAGTATTAATATGAATTTCGTAATTTAATTTTTTAAATCAGTTATTAGTCTTTAATATCTGATATAAATAAGATATTTGTAAGCATTTTAAAGTTGTATAGCAACTATTTTTTCCATAAGAGTAAATAAAATCAGATTAAAAAATTATTTCAACTATAGTCTGCAATTTCGCTAACCCTACTGCCATTATTATTTAAGACTATATTAGTACTAACATTAGTTAATATATTATAGTAGCGAATTTATTTTTTGCATGGAATTAATATTAAAGTAATTTTTAAAGAAAAGGCTAGATATTTATTTGCAGCATTCTAGATGTTTATTTAGAATTTCAGGAATTGCTAGATAATATTTAGCAAAAAATATTTTTTTTATTCCATTAAAATAGTTTTTTAAAACTGTTTCATAAAAGTTGATTAATTTAACATTTAAAGTCAGTAGGTAATTAACTATAAAGTAGTTATAATGAAAATTTTAGATATATATGATTTATGCATTAGAGTATTTAAATTGTCAATTGAATTAAAGAAAAAATTAGTTCAAAAAAATAAAATTTCAGTCTATAGAAATTTTTAGTCTCTGTAAGCTTAAAGATGAAAAGTGATCCTAAAAATGATAAATATTTGTTAAATCACGGAATCAAAAATATTTTGTAAAATGAAACGACTTTCCAAAACGGAAACAATATATAATTTAGGTTTATAATTTAGTACAATATATTAATATTCATACGTTGTCTGAGTGGACTCGGAACTTATCTACTAAACTTATATCATATATGTATATATACTGTTTACAGATAAACTGCTTATATTCATTTGCGATCTTTAACGCGAGATATCTGCCTTTTTAGAATTTAGAGAGTTGATTTATTAAAATACACTTCATTCTGTGATTTATTTATTAATATAGCTTATTCAAGTTCCCTGCAAGGTAAAATAATCAATACAGAATTTTCATTTGAATATTAATACTCATTTTATACCCTCCATTGTATGTACTATAATTTATAATTTGCAATGGAGACATTATAATAAAATTGGAATAACCTATTATAAAATATACATACGTATAATTATGCGAAGTATTAATTAATTCTATTAATTAAATATTATAATGAAATAAAATATTGATTTTATGTTAAACCGTCTCCAATAAAAACTAATAGATTGCTTTAATCCTAAAAGTACAAAAGATATACAGTGAATATTTGAAATGAATTAAAAATATATTAATCATCAATTGAAGATATTTATTTACTTAAATTATTCCTACAATAAAGTTGATAAAAAAAGTAATTCGAACTGTAGGCGCCGTTCACACATCGTTTCGTCGCTTAAAAGAAATACACTCGCGACACTAAATCGTTCGTTTCAAGTGGATTAAGACCATTTACAATGATTACCAAACGAAATCGAAGGAAGCGGAGCTCCAATATAGATACTAATAACTGTAGCGATTGAGAAGCACGAGATACGTATAGAGAAAACCAAAAGCGCTCGCGCGATCCTTTTGTGTCTCGGTCTTAAATTTTTCCGGTATCCCGAGGTACAGGCAGCATATAAACTTGGCGCAATTAAACCAATCAAGCCCATAAAACGCGTCTTCGCAGACCAGTTATAACATCATCGATCCAATTGTGCTACATTAAAAAATGTGGGGACTTTGTCTTCAATAAACGCGACGATGAATTCGAAATGATTGACAATCGACGCGATTTCGTTATAACGTAAGGTTTTTCGAAATTTTATTGTAATTGTGCCTTCAAATTTAAGCTTTAAAATAATAGTATTTTAGAAAATATAAAAAAATTTAGAAAATATAAATAATTTTGTGCTATCAAAATGTAACATAAATTAGGACTGTACCGGCAGTATAAGGTATTTTTATTTAATAGGTTGATCCATTACTTTCTGCAGATATTTAAAAATTGGTGAATGCTTAGCCAAAAATTTACGGTTGTAACTTTTATCGCATTCCAACCTCTAAATAGAAATTAAAGACACTCCAATCGTCGACAGATGCATGATTTTTAATAATAAAGCTTTGATTTATGACGATCGTTCGATTTTTATCCAATTTAACTTTGAACTTCAGCACAGGATAAAATGTGAAAATTATGTATACGATGGAGAGGTATTTTTATTCAGATTTATAGGAGACCATCTGCTTCTAATTTTAAAGGAGACTACGTGATAAAAGTCACGCAAAAGTCATGTAGGTTTTACCGGCCGAGCTGAGCTACACATTTTTTATCAATCCTTTTTTTTGTATTATATCGAGTTCGCTAAAATAAGCCATTTTTTTATCGATATTCGTAATTTTATGCCTTGTATTTTCAAGTTTAATAACGCTTACATATATGAAAATCGAAAAAATCATATGTACTCGCAATATTTGAAATGACGAGTTACGAAAAGATAAGTAGGTATACGGAGTAAACTAGAAATTAGCGTAAGTGAAAAAATATTGAACGTTTTAAGAATTGCACGTGTGCAAAATTGTTTAATTACTGTGCGCAAGTAAAAACTGAGCTATACGGATTTAGTCATTTGCATAGCAGTTAGCAAACAAATATAATACCTATTTACGCGAAAGGCTCGGTTAGTTTCCAAAGTAAATATTTTCACGCGCGGCTCATATAACTTATTGAGCACAAAAATTTTAAAAACTAATTAGGTATATATTTGGTAAATTTATCCGTTTAAATAACATCTTAATTATATAGGCGAGAAACACTAAATCATTTCAGTCATATACGTAAGATCGATCAGAAATTCGAGTCGCGAATTATGAATTTCACGTACAAGCACAGCAACAGAAAAAAGAGCGAAACATTTCTTTCTTCCTGGAATAAATAAAAGTGTCAATTACTTCCGCAAACGTCTTTTGTTTAACATTCTGCAATGTGTACGTTTCTCGCGCGGTGTTGTACTTATAATGGATACGAACGGTCTACATATACACGCGCAACCAGTTAACGTATAGACATATAGGAGCTAAAGCGAAGGCAGAATATTTTCCGGACGCTGCATAAAACGAAGAAACTTGTAATATCACGGGGTGAGAAAATATATTCGAATTGAGTAAAAGCCGGGCTTATCGAGCGTTATCGAGTGTATAGGTATATAAGTAGTTAAATGGGTTCCTCTAAGAGATCAGCTCTAAGCGCCAAGAATCTTCGTGTCTCGATTAAAATTACACGTATAAGTGCGCGCTGCGCGCGAGGAAAACCGAGAGAAAGTCCAAAAATAAAGATGGAAACTATAAAAAAACCGACGTCGTTCCCTGATTTCGCTGAACGAACAACAATAAGGATATAAATCAAAGAGCCGATGGCGAAATGTAATTGGGTAAGAGCAAGGAAGAAAACAAGGGATGTATATGAGAAACAGGGGTGAGTATGCAAAGGGAGTAGAGGGAAAATAGAGAAATAACGTAATGGTAGAGGGGAGTCTCTTGACTGTATAGGTATATAGCTCTATACATATGAAATGAGTAAAAGCGGCATATCGAGAGAGCGTTGGCGGGGGTCAGAGGGTGTGGAAGCAGCAGCAGCACCGAGCAGAGGAGATCGACGGCGGAATATATAGAAGCGAGCAGCTGAGCCGCGAACCGGAGGACAGCGCACACTCGAGAGGGCGCTTAGAGCGATCGACTTGCCGCCGCCGCCGCCGTTGCGCTTCGATTCAGTCCTGCAGGCGCGGGTGTAAGTATCGCGCAAGCGTGTGCGTTCGCTCGAGCATATATACACACTGACACACAGAGACTCGGTCTCTCTCTCAGTCCGGCGATAGAGTAAATGCCGCCCGCACAGTAAGCCACAGACCGGACAGTCGAGCGCACACGTGTCCCTCTATACGCACTTAAGCTAACCCTCTCGTCTCTCTCGCCTCGTCCTTCGACTCTCTGCGCTAAATATCTAACGCTTCGCGTCCTCCAACCGAGTACTCGAGATTACCGCGGATTACACACACAAACACACGCACACACTCACATACCATATAAGGACTTAAGGAGAGAAGCGAGGGAGTGCTGTTCGAGAGAGAGAGAGAGAGAGAGGAGGTGCAGGTGTGCGTCGCAGAGTCGCGGTGCGGTGTCAAACGTGCAAGTACGCCGCGAGGGGCGAGATCCTACGGATTCTCTATACATATATAGATATAGATATAGATAGATATATAGGAAGTACGGTAAACGCGAGGTATAGATAATAGGGATACACGCGAAGTAATCAGTCGAGTGCGTCTATCACGAGGTGTCCATATAGGCTGTTAGGGTCCGAAGGAAGCATCGGCGCAGTGGACAAGGGTGAGAACATCTGTCGTAATCGCCAAGTCTCTCGCAGCAGCAAGTGCTCGTTCGAGATAAGCCGTCAAAGTGTCATGAGAGGCAGTTTTACAACGATCCGCCCTTATCGTCGGCCCCTTCTAGAGTCATGCATGTCGCGCCCCTCAAACGAGGTAAGTCACCCGCAAGTTCATTATCGCTCTCGCGACTGCGGACTCGCACGCACACACACACACACACACACACGGAGATTCGCTTATTCGAGAGGTAGGAGCCGCGCCGACACGCGAGACACACGACCGGCCTAAGGAGTACGGCCAAGATGACGATAAGACGGTTGCGTCAGCTAAAGTGGATCCAGCCGCGTAAGCGCTGGACTCGGACTACTGCCTGTCTGCCATGCCTGCCGCAGCTCGGCAGCGACGGCGGCGGCTCACCCTCCAAAAATATCGCGCTCGTTAGCCACCTCTCTCTCTCTCTCTCTCTCTCTCTCTCTTTCTCTCTAGCGGCTCTTTTCTAAAAGTACATCAGAATCCCTGTCCCACCCACGCGGTACGCAGCTCGCACCAGTAACGGCTGCTTCTTTTTCACTTCCCTATATACATTTCTCGCACCTAGCGCGTACCGCGCGATAGTCTCCGTCGTTTCTTTTTCACGTGGTGATCCGCCGGGAGTGTGCGACTGTGTGTGCGTGCCTTTGCAGCAACGGAGAACTGCATATATATATATATACATAAGAACATAATTCTGAATGGGTTCGTTCCGTCTGAATGAGATGCGCACGCGATACCGCTGTAATAACGCTTTTTTCCGTGTGTGCATAACAAATGTTTCCGTCTCGAATGCCTGGGGTGACTAGAAAGCTGTGATGCAACTTGGCTTTAGTGTTGATGTATACTTACCGTCGGTTGCACGTGACGCCGCCTGCCTCTATATATGTCCTATTATATCGTGTATCATTGCAAGAGAGGATCTTGATTTATTGGATTAAAGATTTTTTCATTGGTTGTGGCGTGAGATTATTGTTCGCTGCAGTTGCCCTAATTGATTCCGACGTTGTGCATAGCCGAGGAAAGCGAGCTGCCATTACGAGTAGATTAACCTGGTATAGATGTGTATATAAGCTCGTGATCGAATCAAAGCTCGTTAAGCGTACCCAACGTTTGAGAAAGAGAAACTGCGGGAAATTCTCGAGGATCGCCTGCCTAATGTGTACGAGAGATTTCTTTGAGCGTGCTTCACTTCTCGAGAGCTTGCAGTTGTATGAGCTACAGCAGCAGCGACTTTACCACAAGTACACCTCTACCGTGCCTAATTAACTCGTATCATAAAGGAAACGGCCCGATAGCGTTGCTCGTACGCCGCAAAAACAGCTAATATATACACCTTTATGTAGGTTGCCGCGCGTTCCATAACGCAACGCGCACCAAAGCGGTACAGCAGCGGTGTAAACACTCGCACGCCGTGTACACGCACTCATCGACGCCGCTCAATGAAATCTCCCGAGACGCGCGTGCCGAATGAAAAAAAAAAAATAAAAAAGAGGGAAAAGGGCGGCCGATGCCGCGAAAGGGAGAAAATGTATAGGCGCGCTCGAGGCGTGGTCGGTGCTGCTGCCGCTCGCCGACGATGACATGTACGCCCGCTGCGTTATCGACTCGCGAGCTTGCGCGGCCACTTATAGCCACTCGCTCGGGCGCCCCATCGATCGTCGATCAGAGGGAAAAGCTGCGCGGCGAAAAGGGAGATAAAGAGAAACAGGAAAGAAATAAGAAAGAGGAAGAGGAGAGAGGAGAGACGACGCGATGTGTAATACCTGGCGGTCGCTCGCTCGACAATAGCGCCGATTCGGCGTCGCGCTCGCGACCTTGGCATGCGTCCACGTTTTCCACGCGCCTTCGATCGCTCCCCCTTCTCATCTCTCTCTCTCTCTCTCTCTCTCTCTCTCTCTCTGAGCAAGTGTATTTATATGAGAGAGAGAGAGAGAGGGGGGGGGGAGGAATTAGTAGGAATGCGCGCGTCGACGACGACCGTTCGCTCGGCGAAAACGCGCGCGAAACCTATGAAATATGCAACTGCTCGGATTGCGCGGCGGGAAGGTTGAGCTGCTTTCGCGACCGACTGATTGGGGGTTGGCTAAACGCTGCATCTCGAGGGCCTCGCTTGCGGCTATAATATATATATACCTATGTACATAGCTGTGCAGTGCACTCGAGTGGCGAGCTCTTGGGTTGGATGAGAGGAAGCTGGATGATGTGCTTCGGGCAAGGTTAAGATCATTTCGGGATTAAAGGGTAGCTGCGCCAGAGTTGACTACGGATTTTTTGTCCTTTCCTTTAGCTTCGAGGTTTATGTATATACGGATTGTCGGTCGTTGATTAACGAGCTTCTGAGATGGTTTATTTTCCGGGTCTTATATAGTCGCGGTTGGGCAATAAACTTTGAAGGATATTGTCTACGTGCGGATATATATATATATAACGTTGCTGCTCGATAAAAAGAGGATTTTATGCGCGTTGCTGCGAAAGTGTGATTGGCCGATTAAAGATCCGTTTCATTGGATTTCCCGGGTGCGGTGTACCAAAAGATACGCGAATATTCGATTATTCAATTTATTATACGCATCGGAAAAGAAGAAGAGGACGCGCTTCGAATGTTTTTTGGAGCGTGAAACAGTTGAATAATGATAAAATTGTCTAGCAAAAGATATACGCTCAAAGTTTCGGCTCTGCATAATATCGCGCGCGCGCAATGTGAACACTACTCGACCTGCGTCATCATGGCTTACATAATTTTTTCACAGCGGCCTTAAATTTACAAAGTGTCAAAATTCTTTCTCGTAACATCGCGAAAAATATACTTGATTCTTTTTTTGTCCGTCCATTTCACCCAGAGTTTCCTTACTCTAGAGATTATATATCGAGGTGAAAAACTGTACCAAGCTGATACGGGAGAGCCGTATGTTCCGTATGAAGGACTTTATCGATAACGCCTTATTACACGCGAGCTTTTTATTTAGAAATCTTTTTCGTTCCGTTATACTTCGGGTTGAGCGATAACGAAAAGGTGTTTTTTTTTGTCTGAAACGTTGATTGTAAAGTGAAAGTTGATCGTAAATCAGTTTACATTTAAACTATCATACGAGTATTCGTTTTAACATATTAAATATCTATTAATTGTGTATTTATAAATCTTAATATAATTGTCTAAAAGTCACGGGTTTTTCTCATAAAAATCGTACTGGAGTGTACTGATTGAGTTTTACGAGTGTATAATTATCGAGAAGCAAAGAAAGAAGAGAGAAATCGGAAATAAACGAAGGTGAGAAGTTTACAAAAGCGAGTGTTTTACTTGGGGACAAAGATAATGTCGAGGAGGCGATAAACGTGACAGCATTTCGTGTTTCCTCGGGTTACACATATATAGCGTATTCGAGAGATGGAATTCGCTCGGCGTCGAGACGGTATATATATAATCCGAGAAGGGGACATGACGTCAGAGCTTAGAAAATTTATAAGACTATAAACTTACCCGATTTTTATCGCTTCGCATAATACGAAACAAGGGATATTTAGGCTGAAAGCTAATTAATCGATCTTGAAACGAACAAATAGCCCTATATACATCGATATAGATTTATCGACATTATAAATATAGAAAACGAAAGCGTACATTTATACCTAAGTATAGCGCCGCAAGAATAGGAAAGAAACTCGGTGTGTGTATGGAACGAGCAAAATAGACATTTTCATTTTCAATAGAATATAATAAGATTAATTCGCGAGTTGCGCAACATTGTGCTTTGATTTCGATGCGCTGTGCACACATGCCGCGAGTATATAACGTACAGCTCGAAATAGGCTCTCTCGCGATGGCGGAACGGCACGAGTCAAAAGCCGTGGGGCTTGAGCCACCTGTCAACCTGTCTAAAACGTTCGACGCGGAAGAGTCGTCGTCGGAGGGCCGCCGGCGATATCTATACACATATAAAGTCGATGGGGCGCGTGGCGCGAATTATCGAGCGAGAGACCAATGGTCGATGAAAATTGCATAAACACACACCCACGACCTCCGATGCACTGTACCGCCCATCCGAGTATACCATTATATTATACATATACCACAGGTATACACATTTAGATGTGTTTCGTCGTACAATGTGTACACGCGCGTATATGTATAGGAGAGGCCCGAGTCTAGTGCTGCATGCAATCGTTGCGCAAGACCTTGTCCTAGCGTCTCGGCAACGGTCATGTGCCATACGCGATAAACAAAAATAACACACCGCTACCCCTCTCTCTCTCTCTCTCTCTCTCTCTCTCTCTCTCTCTCTTTCTCTGCGTGTGCAAGTGCGTGTGCGCGTTTTGCACTCGCGAAAACTCATAGCTCGCGAATTCTTATATACCTATGTGCGCGGGACCTTATCGCGCTGCTACATGTAATACACCCGCGGCGGGAAAGAAATGCGCGTGCTCGTCTATATATGTTATCGAGGTAGGTATATGGGGAGGAGAGAGGATAGAGTCAGCGGAACGATATACACACATATAAATATGCTTGCCGTCGTCGTCGTCGTCGTTGTCGCCGTGAACGCCATCGCTGCCGCCGCCGGACATGCCTTTCGCGAGAATTGTAATCCGAGCCTATTACTCGAAATGCGAGCGCAACTCGGTTAGCCGGGCAGAGAGAGAGAGATAGATAGATAGATAGATAGATATAAATTTATTTGCAATTTAAAATTACAAAAAGATTAAAATATATACAAATTATAATACAAAATAATACAATATAATACAATATTGCACACAATTTTCGATTTGTGATATCACAGTCGGTTTTTAACTAGGAATACTGGAGGTTATCACAGTAAGTCAGTTTATAAGTAAAGTAATATCACAGTGCGCATTACATACAAGACAGTTGAATTGAAAGCAAATAAAT
>UELV01094182.1:17679-32356 GCA_900490015.1 Megastigmus stigmatizans | reverse complement strand
AAAAAATTTAAACGCACGTTTATCTATTTATTTATAGAGTCAAATGATTACACATTATAATGAGTAATAAGGAATATATAATAGTAATCAGTACAAATACCCTACGTTTATAAAAATTATCAATACATAAAAATCACATAAATGTAAAAATTATCAAATGTACCGACGCAAAGTTCATCAGATTATATTGTTTTTAAACTGGTACGATAAGCTTAACCATGAAAATCAACTCATTTAAAATTTAAAAGAAGCGGCAATTATCCTAAGAACTATAGGATAACCATTAAATTAAAACTTTGTGCATAATGTATGATTCATCCATAAAAATAATGGAACAAATTTAAAATTAAAATGAGTAACTCTAATTACGCTAGAGTTGAAAAAAAAAAGCA
Source organism: Megastigmus stigmatizans (assembly GCA_900490015.1). NCBI lineage: Eukaryota > Metazoa > Arthropoda > Insecta > Hymenoptera > Megastigmidae > Megastigmus > Megastigmus stigmatizans. The sequence continues at coordinate 31,964 of UELV01094182.1, read as the reverse complement.
AAACTTGAATTTAAAAACCGATAGTCTGGCCTTACTCCGATCGACTAACTTTTTGTAAGTTTCGCAGCCACAACAACAAGCATCATAATCCTGGTTCTAGAGCGAGAAACTTCCAGTAAGCTTCGTTGCTGGTAGCGCTTTACAAAATTTTTTTCAAACCCTTTGCTCAATTATAGTCGGCTATATACTCCGATATCGGATACTGCAAACTCATTATATCGAAGCGTGTCTACTTCGTGCTACATCGCATAAGAAAAAAGATTCTAAGTGGTATTTATCATAATTATAATGAAATCTAGTTTGAAAAGCTATTTATAATTAATGTTTGAAAATGAACATTTTTGAAACTACTAAATTTCTTTTAAAAAATATTAGCATATTGTTGGTTATGTCAACGTCTTTTTTTTTTGTATGACAATTTTAGAAATATTTAACTTGATTGTATCATCGATGCTTTAATAAACAAACTCTGAAGTAATACTTTTATAGATTGCTATCCAATACTTTTGTTTATTATAAACATGTGCCCGGATGCCGGTACATGTGTACTGCATATGTGGATGTATATATATGAAAAGAAATATTAATTTTCGATATTAATATATTTCTTTGGGAAACGAGTATCACGGAAGAAGTAAAAGAAAGATATATAACATTCCAATTGTAATAAACGGTGAGCAAAACGGCATAGGTAGGTGTATTTTTACAGTGTCTAGTGAATCGTTCACTAGTGTATAGAGCTGTATAGAGGACGTTACTACTTCTAGGTCGAGGTTTTTTATTGCCAATTGGAAAGAGGGTTAGCCTGTGGCTTTTAGCTTTAGTGCAAGTTGTCATTTCGGAAATGGTAGAAAAATACTAGCTAAAAGCTCTCTTTATTTTTTCCACTTCACCGTAAAGCTACCGGATTTGTACTGATGGTTTGTAAGTAATATTTAAAAAAAGAAAAACATTCCTTCGGTAAAAATTTTATTCATTATCAATGATAATGAATGAAATCCCCTGAAACTTATGCATTCGAACATTGTAAGGCGGTATAGCAGTTGACTAATTGTGTTTTTTGAGTTTCCATACAATCCACCATCTACAATTAATTTCAAGATAATGAAATGCGAATATATGTGCAAAATCCTACGCAGACAAGTTCGGTAAATCCATTGTATAAATTTTAATGGTCGGTGAGGTCATTGACTTTCTCTTTTGAAATTACATTCAACTTTAAAATACAAAAGTGTTTTATAGTCACAACAATATATAATGCTCAATAAACATATAGTTAATTATTGGCGTTGAATTTCCTTTGTATCTTTATTTCATTTTTTTTATAATAATGGATTCCTAATGTGATATATTTGATAAAGTTAGTACAAGAAAATATTGTTTCGCTGTGCTTAATAAGTACGTGATTATTTTAGAGGTATAAGGTAAGCGATTGAATCCAATTATTTTACGATCTAATTGCCATTTAAATAATTAATAGCCATGTGAACTAAATAATTGTTAAAAATCTACAATATGAGATATCTCAACTTTGTTCTTGCCCCGTTACCGGTGATTTTATGGGTTATTCTTGATATTCTTTAATGAGTAATTCCAATATGTTTATACTTATAATCGATATGAGTGCTAAAATTGTAAATTTTGTAGAACTATATTCTTAACGGTTTCTGAAAGAAATTATTGTCATCCAAGATAGAATCTCGTTATGTAAGTAAGTATAGAAATACTGATTAAATGAAAGTAATAAATTAGCTACTTGAAAGGCACCTTTATAAACAATACATTAAGTGTGCAAAATCCTGACTCTGCAATAACAATATATATGACTGATAATTGGCTATCATTCTTTTAAATAGATTTAGAAAAAGCAAGAATAAAAATTCAATTCGATACTATCCTAATACGCAAAATTACCATTTAAATCGTCAATTCTTAATATATACATTCAATTAAAAACATTTGAAAACATGAAAATCATGAGTATCATCAAATCAATTCAGCCATAACTCTGCAATAATCTACCCAACGACCGTTGATCTATCTATAGGCCAAAAAGCACGTTTCGCAGCAGATAAAATAAAAGTATAGAAAGTCGTCAAGATACAGAAAAAGAGAAAAATAAGAGACTCACCGCTCTGTCGTCGACGTAGACCGGGGAAAAGGAAGGTGCCGCGCGTGCCAGGGCGAAAATCGCCACTAGCCCCACAATCAGCAGTCTGCTCTGCAGTTCCAGTCGACAGCTCCATCTCGGCCTCGTCGGCCCTGTTCGTCCGTGTCTCGGCATCTTCTTCTTCTCTCTCTCTCTCTTTCGGCTATGCAGTATTATTCGCAGAACAGAAACAAAAAGGAACAAAACAGAACTCGGGTGAAAACTGAATATATGCACTGGCAAAATGAGCGATAGCACTATATTCGAAGGCACACGATATCGACGATACTATATATATATGTATTCTACATATATATATACGTCCACTCGATTAAACGCGCGTCGCTCGTTCAGCAGCGGATCCACGTGCGTCTGTCGCACGGCCAGCAGACACTCAGCTCGCGGTAGTCGCGCGCGCGTTTCTCTTCATCGGTACGCTCTTTTTCTCTTTCTCTCTCTCTCCTTTCCTCGGGCCAGTCCTCTGCGGCGAGCGGATGTGTCAGAGAGCGGAATTCTTCCGATGCATGAGTCTCAGCAGGAGGAAAAAGAAGGCGGCGGCGCGGTTGTCGGTTGTGGAATTGTCAGGAGGAGACGAGAGAGGCGAGGGTCACTTTGCTTCCGCGTCTCTGGCTATCGAGTTTTACCGCTCTTCGATTCATCTCAATGAGGCGCCGCTCGATCGCATCGTCAAAGCGGGTCCCGACAGCTGATCCTGAATGCGCGAGAATATACGGGCTACCGCCGTTTCGTATATAGCTTCGAGCCACCCCTGCAGGCAATCCTTCCAATTTTTCCGTCCCGGATCCCTCCCTCTCCTCGGTCTGTGTATTTCTGTCTCTGTGGGTAGCCAAGTCGACTTTGTACACGTAACGGGAAATTAAAAATTATTAGCTGATGGCTAAGTGTGAACTGATGCAACGGTTTTCAAATGCACACGAAACTAATTCAGTATGAAATATCGACAATTTGCTTATAACACTATTAGTTGCAAAAGAAAGCTCGAATCCGTTTTTTTTTTCCTTCTATTTCCTGTATACGTATCCTATTCGACTGTCTTTCCCGCTCGAAAAACCCATAACGTCAAATTCGGCACGATCGATCACTTCCTCCCGACAGCAGCAAAAGTCGCGCGAGCACTGAATAAACCGGATAAAAAAACAGTCGTCCTCAGCTCGTCTCAGCTGGTGCGTCACGTGTGAATCGCAAAAGCGAGGAGGGACATGACAACGGTGGACGAGACGAGTCGGACGACGTACGGAGCCGCAGTCAATGGCTCACTGTGCACGAGGCTCTAAACTCTTGGGCCGTCTCCTTCAAGAATCGTAGCGGTCTCTCCCTCTCCCCTCTCGTGGGTAAGGCGTTCCTCTCGTGCCGTGCGTAGAGCTCTCAGCTGGCGGCGGCAACGGCGGCAACGGCGGCAACGGCGGCGGCGGTGCAGGCGACTTCCTCGCGCTGCTGGGACGATAAGCGAAGCCGAGGGCGGCGGCTGGGACTTGGGAGCCTCTGCTGCTGCGGACCATCCATCCGGCGAACCTGCAAACCGATAGCGCACACAGCGTTTGTATTGTTATGTTGGCGAGGCCGAGGGCTTGCGGAGAGCCGACCTATTGTATAAGATAAGACCGCGGCGGCACGCAACGCATTTCTACCGAGTCTATCGAGATTTCCGGTCCTGTTTGCTGACCAGGAGATCTCGTTTTCCTAGCCCCTACCCCCGCCCCCACTGGCCGATAGCGGCGATTATCCCCACTGGGACGTCTTGAGGGATTATCGAGCGAGAGCGATGGAGAGCCTTGAATGTATACAAGATTCAAGAGCCCCCCTCGTCACTCGTCGTTTTTGCTTTTATCTAATTTATCTAAACTCTTGGTGGATTTTATCTGGCATTTCAAATACCGCGGATAAGATTACTTCGTTGCCGCTAAACAATCGGCTTAACTATACGTGGGCTCGTTTTACCATGATCTTAAACTAAGTTTAGCGACTGACCAAATTACTCGTGTCGCTTCGTAATAACTTTATTCTGCTTGTTCCAATTATTGATCTTTGCTATAGGACGAAAAACCAGTGCGGGCAGTCCCACACACACACACACACACATTGCACAGAAACAGTATCATTTAAGGGATTTTGAGTTTTTCGGTTAAATCGTGCATGTGTAAAAGTGAAAAGTGGAAGAAAAATTCAAGAATTAGAAAGAATCAATAAAAGTGATAACAGTTCATCGCATCTTTTCTTAAATATTTGCAAGTAAAATTACCAGAAGCGCGGAGGAAATGGGAAAATCGGGTTTCGCCCCAGAAATTCGAAGCTCGTTGCAATGGCGTTTTAGAGACGTCGGGCTGCTCCTCAGCTGCCTGCTTCTAAGGTATAAAATAAGACGTCACCGTAACCGGGCCGAAAAGCCAGTTCTCCGTAAAAAGCGAGACACAGCCCTGCTACATCGGCTTTAGCTGCGGGGATTTCGTTAGCGCGAGAGAGAGAAAGAGAGAAAGAGAAGGCTGCAGGCTAGAAGGCGCTTTATCGGATTGCCGCGGGCCAAATATCTCGAGAGAGTGTACGTATAATGGCTAGGCGCGAGGCGCTGGTGACGACGGAGTATAGGAATGGGTGGGGAAGGGGGAAATTCTCGCGTCATTAGCTTAATGGGGGAGTACTCCGGGTGGAGATTACGGCCGACGTTACGTATTCGTGCAGGGAGGAACTCGCGCGCCGTGGCTTCGAATAAGGGATGCACTCGGTCTCTTTTGATATCGTTATGTCTAATAGCAGTTGGAAAATGCATGAATCCCGCCGCGACGACGACTTTTCTTTTCATTATATATATATATACTTTCTTAACTTTCGGTCGCTCGTTAACCCCGACCGTAGAAATAACCGCCTTTAATTTATAATCATAACAGAGGGGAGTGGATAGAGTTGCGAATTCATGGGATCTCGTAATGCAGCTGCGATTCGAATTCTCATTTGTTACTATAGGGATTTGATGCTTAGACAGTTAATCGTCTCAAACAACTCAAGTTTCGTTGTAAACGAAGAGAGTACTTCGGTATTTTGAAAGATATTTTTCTCGTGTAACAAATTGACTTGAGGTAAAAAGAATTAATAAATGCGACTCGGAGTATTGTGTAAATTTATGATTTGTTGAACTTAAAATGTTATGAATTGATATATACAAAATAAAATTAGTTACAAATATATATATATTGCACTTTAGCAGCAATCATTCAACCCCATATATGTTATTTATTAACTGAATAAAAGCCATGTTACCAATCAACGTGGCAACACTTTCACAATCAGATAATTTTGAATTCCCTATTCTTCTCTTTACAGTAAACATTGCGTATTTTCGCTATCTTTTATTTATATCAGCAGGTAAAGCTTATATATTTCCGTTTTACGCAGCATCGAAGTTGTATAAATAACGCGCGGTAGAAAACGATAAAAATCTCTTACTATATTATGAGTCACATTGGTATGCCTCTTTCAGCTGCACCTGAGATTCATGCTGACTTTTCATAAAGTGCTAACTTCCTGGAAATTTACGCAAACATTCTTTCTTATGCCGATATTAAAACGAAACTCAGTCCAGCTGTTCGTCCTTCTTTTTTATGTAATTAATAATCTTTCGTATTTTCGAAAATGTTACATTATATAATATAATAGTATCTGACGATATAAAAAGTAGTAAAAATTATGCGCGCATAATCAACCAAAAAATGCGATATCAAAACGGAAAACACTAACGAACATCCTTGTGGATAAAAATACCCAAAATAACGACCGGAATTCATATATATATATGAACGCGTGTAGAGCGTTGCAACAACTCGCAGCGCCAATATTTTACGCGTATCCGCAGCGTGACTTCGTATATTCATCGTAAGATTTGAAAGAAACTAGTATTCCAGCGCGAACATTTAATTTCAACTATTAGCCTTGAACTATTTGCAGAGTTGAGTGTTCATACGATTACGTAGCTCGGAGTATTATCCTTTAAGATTATGAGTATAATACTTTTCTAGTATACAATTATTGAGTGTAGATTTTTTTTACTGTAGGATAATTTTCACAAATAATAAAAGCATTCCCATTAGGTATAATTCAATTACATTCTTTTTAACTATGTATAAATATGTATAAATATTATGTATTAAATGATTAAATAATATCAACCAATATAGCGAAAAATTAGATATATACCTATAATCTATTATTTGATTTTTTAATCCAACATGAGAGATTTTAACATCTATCCACATATCATTTTTGTGCTACATAAAACGGTTTTTTAAAATAAGATTAAGTTTTTGCTTGTTGTCCTGCACCCAAAAAGACTGGCTTAAAATATATTATAATTCCTTTGTGAGATTTAAATCAGTCATCGTCCACGCCGTATTCATAAAACGCTTTGTCTCGTCTCGTTGAACATAATATTACATTGTATACTCGGCAGTGCTGCTCGTTAAAAGCATAAAACTGCAGTCTGCATGTTTGAGCGCAGGATTCGTGGCATGTAGCAGCAATTGCACGATAGTAGCAGCAGCAGCAGCAGCTCAACTAATCGGCGCAACTTAAAATCAGCCACCGCCGCCGCCTCCTCACATCCTCCCCCGATACGCGCACCGCATCACCCGGATTTTTCGTCGCGACGTCTGCACACACTCGAGGACGCCAGACACTGAGCCCATGCGCATCATATATACTCACGTTTTACGCGAAATCGTCGAGCGAAGCGGAATTCGACGGCGGTTCTATGCAGGCGCGATCAAGAAGCCGAGGGCTCACAGCTCGCACTGCGCCAAGTTCCCCAGCCTCTCCTCGACCCGCGTTCATCTTGGCGCGCTCCCTCCTGGATCCTCCCGCGCGACACCGGCTCAACCTTCGCTCTCTCTCTCTCTCTCTCTCTCTCTCTCTCTGTACCTCCTGCAGTTTCGCTTCTATCTCAATTTTCCCCGTTTATCTCGCGCCTGTATATTGCGTCTCGCTCCTCTGTTGACTTTGCCTGTATACGCGGACCCACGGCGAGATGCGGGTGCAGTAGGCTGCTGCTGGACGCTTTGTCGCAGCTCCCTCCTTTTCTCACTCGTTTTTTTTCTTCTGAAATAAGAGACCAAAGAAAAAGGAAGCCTGTAGTCTCGCGGGCGAAGAGTTTTATTGTAAAAAAAGCAGCGGATGAGGAGGAGGAGGGGAAGTTCACGAGAGTTGAATGATCGAAGGGTTTTTACGACTTATGGGCCGTGTCTCGCGTAGACAATGACCCTGCAGTGTGTGTCTGTGCGGTGCACGGATCACTTCCTCTCTTCTCGCTCTTTTTCTCTTTATTCCTTTTGGCCAATACGAGGGAGAAGGGGGAGCGAAACGTCGCCTTTATGGAGGAGGATTGTGTTGTACGAGCAGCTGATTGTTGACTTGTTACGTATCAATTTAGGCGCGGAGCATTATACAGGCTTTGCGTCTCTGCGACTCTGTCACCTAATGTTACATGCCGATGAGCTCATCCTTTATAGATCTCGTTTTTCTCAGGATGTAGGATTTTTAATCATAATCTACGCTTAACTGTAATTTATTTATTAGTGAAATTTCATTTGCAACGAGTATCTGGTGCATACGATTATTATTCGCCTTTGATGTGCAGTGGATACTACCAAATGCATATTTCTGCGATCGGATCAACAGTTGCGGTATCAGAATATGACTATCGGTATAACAATACAGAGTGAATAAAATGCATACTTTGCGCCCGTTATAAAGTACGGTTATTTATTCAATGCAATTTTAAAAATTTTAATTTTCGCCAAAACGTATCCACGTAGTATATACATGACCATTCATTCGCTGTATTTATGTTCGTTTTATCTTCTTACGCGAGTCCCGTTTTATTATTCAATTAATTCTTTATTAGACGCGTGTGCGCATGTACACATAATACAAACATTTTAGTGAAGCGTAAAATTTTAGTGGGTAAGAGTTTTAGTACCGAGCACTAAAAGTACAAAATTTCCCATGTAAATAATTAATTATTCGATTGGCGCGGAACTAGTCGGGTTGGAGTATATTTCGAAAACGGCACACTTAAAATTCCCGCTTATACTTTAGATATTTGAAGTTTATATCTATTATCGACTATTTTATAAAAATATAAAAATAAATGCTGTATAATATTTTGAAAATTCATTAAAAGATATTTTAAATAATAACAATAATAGTTAGCAGTTGTAACATATAAATTTTTTTTATTATATAGTAATATGGAGATATATATTCTAGCGCTATTGTATACAGAGTGTATATAGGCCAGTGTGTCTATCAGTTTAAATATTAAAAGTAATAAATAAAAAAAAAAAATTACTTTTCTAACAAATGATATTTCTATACAATATAACCTCAAATATTAAAGTACACTGAATGTTTTATATTTGTATGCATATACTCTTGGATTTTTCATTAAAAAATTCAATAAGTATCTAAAGCGTTAAAATATATATTGTAATATAAAAATAAAAAGTTTATTAAAGCGGGAAACTTTGTTCAACATAAATATGTATTAAGTTTGTTTGATGCTATTCTTTTTGAGGTGAATCTTTTGATTCATCCTGCAGCTGCTGATTGTAAACATCCATAAATTTCATTCATTAAAATACAAAAAAAAAATTGAAAAATATACTTTCATTAAGAACTTCCGTTCTTGGGCCATCGCGTACGGTGCGCTCATTCTCGTAACTCCAGATACGACGTTTTTATCTCTTATATACGGAACGACAAACGAGTGTTTATGGTAAAACGCAAGGCGGAGGCGCGCGCGCACACAGCCTAAGACTAATCTACTATACTACATAGACGCGCTCTTTTCATGTTTTTATTGTAATATATGTATCGTGCCATCGGCATAGATTGCTTTTAACCTTTTCATTGAGCGCTTCCACGAGTGAGCATTTGGAAGTATAATGCTTGTATATTTTTCTTCGTTTTTTCTCTCTCTCGCGCGACTAAATGTTTCTCCTCTAGCATTATAAGCAATGTTCTTTAGGGAAACGCGTATAAGCTTGCAGAAAACATGACAATTGCAGTTTCGTGTACTATTTTTGTTCAATTTTTGATATTTTAACTTTATAACTCAGAGTGCTATTATTTACCTTATTTCAAGAGTATATTGACAAATTTTCAGCTCATTCTGTGTAGTAAGAAAGAAAAACACCTAGTATGTATAACTTTGTTTTTACTAATCGATAAAGATTCGAATTAGAATAAGCTAATGTCTAATAATCATGAATTTCCGAGAGCAAAAGATCATCCCATTGACACACGGGCTCGAATTCTGTTAACACACAACAAATCAGCATACTAAACCATTTCTAGCATGAAACCATTTAGTAACTATCTATATCTATAGATATCAAATACTTAGGCTCTCATTTATGCGAGTATGCTAATAAGCTATCTCGCGAGTAACTTAGTATTCAGCCTCAGCTGCTGCAGCATGAATTATTCGAAAAATAGCTTCTTAAACGAAGACCTACCCTAATAAAACCTCTTAGATACAGAGTCATCGGCCATTCACGGCGGCGTATATCATAACTTGGGCTAAATCCCCTGTTCTTCACTTCATGCACGCGGCATCGGCCCCCACCTTAACAGCTTACGCGAGGAGATAAGCCCCGGAACCGCTTCTACATCGGCTCGCATTTGAGACGTTTCGAACAAGTAAAGCCCGGAAATAATTATTAAAAATTCTAGTCCCGCATAATCAATCCAATCATGGGAAAGCGACCAAACATCAATATGCATTGGCCAAATTCATAAATAGATGAAGAAAATATCTTTGATGGTCTATTAGGAATGTGAAATAACTACCTATATGTAGATATTCGAATTATTTAAGTCTATTATAGGTAACTAATATTTCAGCGGCAAGTGGCATTTGAATGATTAATATAATGAGCAATAATGATAGCATCACACTTTTTGAATTAATTCTACCTAATCAGCGTTTTTTTATTTCCTTTCTTAAAAAAATGGTAAAACATAAGTTGTAAGAAATACTAAGAATATTATGCCATTATGCATCTTTACTTGTATGTTCTATAAAAGTTAGGGCCACTAAAATTCCGCATAGATAAATTTATTACATCTGCAGTTATGTTTAATGCGATAATTTGACAGATGCAGTTTCTATTCCAAAAGCCTCGCTACTGCTTTAAGGCAGGCGTAGGAGTGACTAAAAACTTTAATTTCCCGCCCTAATTCCAACGTAGAAATTCCCAGCGCAAGGTTCTTCAAACTTTTCTCTTTAACAAATTAACCAATTGACTTGACGCTTTAAATACACAAATGCATAAGGTCAAAATCACGCCGTATCTTGGATTACATTGAAATCAGTAAAAATTTTATATTTTATAAACATTCTATATTTCCTAAGGTTTCAAGCCAATTAGTTGATTTATTAAATCAAAAAGTTGGAAAAACTTAATGTCGGTAAAACAGGCGACTCCTGCATCACCTTAATAAAATTAAGTGCGAGATTATGTAAGTGTTCGTTCATTATTTACATGTAAAGTTAATTTCAAGATGATGACATTAATGTGACGTTAACTGAATTTCAATTTCAACTGTCGCGGGTATAGTTTGCGTCATATAAGTCATTTATATAAACAACTCCATTTTGAAATATTGTTCATTAACGCAAGAAATCTAAATTATAAATTTTATACCGTTTGATCTACGAATTCATAAATCTTAATGATTGTGATACAATATTACTTTTTATGAAACGGTCTTTCTTGAAGAGTCGAATCCCTTTCGCATGCACTATCTTGAACGAAATACGTACTTGTAGCATTTGATATATAGCAGACAGAGCGTATTTCATTCATCCGCTGCACAAGACGCCTATTTCTCATTTTTCTGCGAAGTAAGTGAGTAGAGGTATATTGCGACGGAAGGTCCCGTATATATTGTACAGCCGAAAAATCCTCCTGCGCAACGGTATCTCATGCCTAATGCATCCTCGTGCTCACATTTAATTCTATTTCCGTAAAAATACCTCCGAGTCCACGACAATGAAGATGCACTCATGCTTATGCATGAAATCGTCCTATGGCTACCGGATGAAAGTAAAAAACCGAGACAAAAAATTCTCCCGTTTTTTTGTTACGCTGTAAAGTCCAACGGCGTGATCAGCATCCGCCTCCCTTTGTCATGTTAACGCGTGGGATGTAGAGATACTCATCTCGAATCTCCCTTACATTTCTCTGTATGAGTTTGTTATTTTTTAGCTAAGAATCCTTTCAATCACAGATGATAACTTTATTGATTGACACATTTAATAAAATCAATTTATAAATCAATTTAATCTATGCAGCTATTTTAAACTAAGGAAATATAGGCTTTAATCTTATGTTAAAATTGAAGTTTATTTCTTGCGGGTTTTAATTAATTATTAATAATCTTACTTAGTGCATCTTATGCTTTAAAGTTTGTAAAGAGAAAAAAAAATCTTAGTTTTGTGAGTTATCTGCACATTTCTTTAACTTTTATACTAATAAATTGAGTAAGTGCAAGGAAAGAATTCTGATTCACAACCTTTAAATCGAACGAATGACAATGCAGGTTTGAATATATGAATGTACCGTATACGTCATAATATTTTTTGAAACAGCTGCCGCCCAACACATGTCCAATTATATATAAACTAATTCAGTTAATTTTATAATAAAAAAATCTTTGCTAAACTTCACAGTTGATTGAAAACGATAAAAGATTTTTACAGAAAGCAGCATTTGTTGCAGTTCAACAACACTGACAGAACTACGCCATAAAATAACAGACCAAATATGGCAGAGAATCGACAACAACATCTAAAACTAAAGCTAGAGTAAGTTTGAGGGGTGTTAGGCGCCAAACTCGATGCGGGCACGCGATCATACAGCCCTACGGCTTTTTACACGCGCCTTCCCCCATCGACGTAGAAATTCGTTGAGTTTGTTCAATATATTAAACTTCTTCAAACTCCGAGTACAGACTATTTAGCTTCGTTTGATCAGCGAGCTTCCTTTTTGTTTTTATTGAAAGGGTGAGAGCAGTTATTTTTATGCATCGAATATAAGATGATAGACTATAAGTACTCAGACTTCTTGATTAGTTTGCTTTATTAGTTTCTATCCGAATTGAAGTTATTTTAATAAAATATTAAGATATGAATACTCTTAAGATTTTTGTTTCTTATTCACATATTACTAATTCAACTCATAAGGATTCATAAACAAGTTATAAAATAAAATATATAAATGAGATGTACAGTAACTTTTTATTGGTGGAAAAATAAAAAATACGATCTTCTTATTAGATTCTTATTGTATAAAAAACAGTTTCATTTTAGTTTTAGTAAAACAGTTCTTAATGAATTAAGAGCTAGCCGAACTGTCTTTTTTTCGAACTCTTTTTTTTTAAATTGATTCATTTAAAGCTTTGAAAATTATATAAAAATAAAAAATTGAAATCTTGAACATAAATCTTCTTCAATTTCAATCTTTGTTTATTTTATGTTCTTTCCATGTTCTCTCATTTTCCGAAATTTCAAGCAATCGTTAAGGTACTATAATTACTTATCAAAAGCTCGTGAATTTCGAAAAAAAAATCATTGGAATTATTAAAAGGTACTATTTTATAAGTAAAGGGTTACTGATGTCCTATTAATAAAAAATCGAACGCGCGTAGCAATTACAAATATTAAAGTGGCACAGTGCAGAGATAAAAAAACATTTTTAAATCTATAAATAAATATTTAACAATAATTTAAAAAACTTCATATACCTATTGTAAAGAGAAAAAAAACAATTTTAATATAGCGCTTTTTATATTTTACTGTTTCATAAGCACCGCTGTTCTACTTGTTAGCAAATAAAAAGTATTTTACAGGCGACTTAAACAAAGGATAAATCATGAAAATTCCATAGTAATATATATTTCTACAAAGTATCGTTTTCACTGTACTGCTATATTTCCAACATAATTTTATTGTTTTCAAACTGCATATTTTTGGACTATTATTATGTATTATTAATAAAAAAAAAGCTGTATAATACTCATGCTTCAATACAAGTACTCTACCACAGATTAGAAGTTGCGTGCTTAGTATCGGTTACTGTCCCTTATCCTGTACTACTTCAATGTTTCTTTTCTGGTAAGATAAAAAGAATTAACCTCTGCAATCACTTAGAAACATTAAAAACTAGTAGATAAAAAATGAAGTTCCCAGTAATGCAAATAACAAATATTCTATCAGTCTTTATATTAATTGCTGATAAAAGCTACACAGTAAGTGGTTTCTACTGTCTGCTTAGCGAACACAGTAAACGGTACAAAGACTATCTAAAATGAAATTTGAAAAATAGGGAAATATGTAAATCTAACTACTCTCTAAACCAATTTATCTTTCCAATTCTAATGAAATATCGCTCAGCTTAATCAGAGTAATATGTAAGCTTACCATCGTTACCTATATTTCCTATATTACCTATATTACCTTATAACGTATATTTCTACAAAAAAAATAAAATGTTTACCCTGCAATCAACAATGGAACAATCAATGATAAAGTCGGAAGCTCCTGCTCAGATTTCGGAGCAAATATCATTCGCGTAAAGCCATCACGGTACCTAATTGCAATGACAATATAACGCGACACGTACCTAAATAAAAACAACAAAGCCCCTCGCAGATTCATTGGTACATATAAAGAAACTGGTAAAGGAACTCGCACTAGACGAAAAAGACAAAGCCACTCGGGGGACAAAGCCTATACGGTGCACGTAGCGAATTCGCGCAAAACATCAAAAATAAATCAACGCCGGCACTATAACAGCAGTGGCAGTAGCAGCAGCAGCAGCAACAGCAGCAGCAGCAGCAGCAGGAGGAGGAGGAGCAACAGCAGCAGTAGCAGCCAGGCCAACTCCAAAACAAAGAGAAGCATATAAGCGCAAACTCGAAACGCGCGCGAGGCGACTAACCTCGGACCTCTCCGCTCTCACTCCTCTCTCTCTCTCTCTCTCTCTCTCGCTCTCAATGTGTATGCATCTCGTACGCGCGACTGTGCATGTGTCTATCTGACGTGTGTGGTGACTATACTGACTGG
>UELV01094181.1:0-22723 GCA_900490015.1 Megastigmus stigmatizans | reverse complement strand
ATATAATATAATATAATATAATATTTTAAATGACCTTTCTTAATCTTTAAAATATTAATAATGTAATGTGCATGAAACGATTTTAAGACTTTTCATAACGTTTCTGCTTTTTGGAAAAAATTTGCGGCCAAAATAACGTTTAAAAGACGTTTTGAAAACGTTTCTATATTCTCGATACCTCTTGTTTGTATAATAGTAACGTATTTACAACGTTTGAACAACGTCTTTACAACGTTTGTAGAAATTTAGTTAACCTTTTAGGTACAAATTTAGCGGCCATAATAACGTTTTTACAACGTTTTTAAAACGTTTGTAAAACTTTACGTGATAACGTTATAAGGTTACAAATAAAACGTTTATAAAACGTTTTAAAAACGTTTCGTGTTTGTCGGGATATAATATGCAACTAATTAATATCGTTACTAAAGATGGGTGTCTGAAGATATAAACAATTCGTCCCCTAATGGAGAGCCTTACTTACTATATTTCCTGACTATAATGTACTAGTTTTAAATAAAACTAGTACATTCATATAGAAATGTAGTATGCATCTATATTCAGAACTTTCTACTAATCTTGTAATTCGATGTATATATTATATATATATAGCATACTACCCGGAAAATAATTTAAAGTATAGTTTTTGCGCATCTAAAACAGCCTATTCATTAAAACGCTATAGTTATTTGTAAATAAACAGTCAACTTCCGTTCGGCTATAGTTACTTTACTTTCATGCTAAATAATTCTTCTTTAAGAATTTAAATAGCTTAAATAAATAAAAAAAAAATATATTTAATTTCGTGTAATTGGTGTATATAGTATAGTTTAATAGTTAAGAGTAGGATCGGAAACATTCGTACCTGTAACATGTATCTTTAACAAAACATACCAAGATAGAGATTAATTTTTGGAAAAAACTCAGTTAGCACCTCGTTAATGATGAAAACTTAGTGTGATTTCAGTTTCATAAAATTCCATTCGTAACTCACAAAGAGTTATATGTTTCCAAAATTGTGTGTATCTTCTCTGAAAATTTTTGAGTGCGCTAAAATTTCGGTGACAATAATCTCTGCGAATTATATAAATGGGATTTTATTAAACTGAATTCTTATTATGCTTACATTATTATCGAAGTGCCGCTTCTATGGTGGAAATCGAATTTCTAGTCAGTAAATGGATGGCGTATAGGTAAAGGTAAAAAAATATGGCTGGAATGGTTCTCCCAGAAAAAGTGAACTGCCCTCCCGTTTGAAGGGCAAGCACCTCGCCGTACGCGTTGACTAACAACAACATCAGTTGGGGCCATCGCTCCCCTAGTCTTTTTTCCGTGTGAATTCTGAAAAATGTACGTAGTGTTCATTGAACGCTTCGTATTTTAAGTTATTATCCCAAAAGTTACAATTTTTCCTTTATGTATATATATAGCTATGAAATATTTATTTCCGTTTACAATTGTATTTAATTGTAATTGCATTTTATAAATATAAATATTTCCCACTATTAAATGGTTTAAATACCTCATGCATATCTAATATTTTAGGCAAACGTAAATGTCATAGTCGTTGATTGGCAGGAAGGGAGTAACACTTGGAATTATATACATGCAGCAGAGAGTACAAGAATTGTTGGAAATGAAATTGCTAAGTAAATACTATAAAAAATTATTTATTTTAAGTCTCAAAGCGAATCCGTAAGCATATATATCGTATTTACCAATATTTGCAGTTTCATACTACTTAATTTCGTTCAGTTTTCAATATTTCTTCAACTTCAAAGCAGCACGCTATTCTATGCGGTCTCCAAAATGGCGCTCTACTTACAAAATATTGATTTTAGAAAAAAATTTTTACGAAATAATATCAAACTGTAAATGTTTATAAGTATAATACCTGTACAGATTTAACTCAAGGACGTTTGGCAGTAGTTTGGAAATTGTCAGAAAAATCTGAAAATTTAATGTTGTTCCTAGTATAAAAAACTGCTGCCAATTGATTAGTACTTAGCTACCTCAAATTTAATCATTTGTCCCAATATCCTAACCCACAAAAAAGTAAAATGAATTTTAAAATGTGATAATCCGTTCAGTAGGCGTTTTCGAGATTAAGAGATTTCTATATACTCAATTTCAAATCTTTTTTCTGATAAAACACGTTTGAAACAAAACATTTTTCTTTTAGAGATTCTTAAGGTGATGTGCCATAGTCGGAAAAATGACGACCCTACCGGTTTTTGCATTTAACCAAACATACGCAAAGATAGAGATTAATTTTGGAAAAAAACTCCCTGTAATCATCTCGGTACTAATATAAGCATTGCATGGTTCAAGGTTCATGAATTTCCATTCAAATAAATAAATTTTTTTTTTTTAATTCTAAAGACTATAGTCACTTATTTAATATTCAAACCCAGTAGAAAAACTTTTATCGCTTAAATTAGGGTTTTTCTGCACTTTATAAGGTAATTTAGGTTCCAATAGGTACATGCCAAATTTCTATTATTTCACTTTGTTTTTCACTTGATAAAAAAAATCCTGTGGATCTAATTTCTACGATCGAATTAGCTTTTATTAATTATACATAAAAAATAAATAATATTCATTATTTATGTACATATTTGCGTATGTACATATTCAGTAAGTCTGTAACTAAATAAACCTTATACTTACTTTCAGACTCATTACTTATATCAGACACAAAGCAAAATTGCCACGGAATAATTGGGGTGGCATTCACTGCGTAGGGCATAGTCTGGGCTCGCATATTTGCGGCCGAGCTGCTCACGTCATAAAGGAAAGTCAAAAGAAAGGAAAAGCTGGAAAGCTGCAGTGGATCGTGAATAGAATTACTGGTCTTGACCCGGCTCAGCCTTGCTTCAGAACAACTGACATGACTTTGAAGCTCGATATCGATGATGCATCTTACGTTGATGTTATTCACACGAACGCTAGGCAGTTAATTTACTTAGGACTGGGATTACCGGAAAAGCTAGGTATTGATAGAATCAAACTTGAATAGGTGCATGATGCAATTTTTATATAGAAATTTACATTTGCGCAATAAGCAAATTTCTCTTATGATATCTGATTTGAAAACTATGATCATATTATACTTAGAATTGTTATTAATTATGTCCTAGGTCACGTGGACTTTTATCCCAATGGTGGGCAAGTACAACTGGGATGTGCCGACGATGATTCCGCATCATTCTGGTCATTCCTTTCACTACCAAAAAGATGTGAGAAAAGTTATAACTTTATATGAAAATTGCTTAAAGTACAAATAAGGAAATATACTTTCGACCATCTTCCAATATATTTTTTAAAATACGGAAAAATAATTCTTTGATAATGCCAATGAAGCTACATTCTTAAGCGTCGCGGCAAAACATGTTACTAAGGCAGCCGCTGTAGCTGCTAGCCTAAAAATTATATTTGCTAATGAAACGATGCCGATTAGCGGTCTCAAAATAATTAAAATAGTTGCTTTTGTAAGTAATTTTATGACTGCCTTAGCGATAATATTTCCCCGTTTAGCTAATAATATCGTCGAATGGTTTTAGAATCAATATTTGCGTTAATTAAAAACTTATGAGAATGAGAATGTGCATGTCGGTATATAAATCTCTGGTTGAGCCAAACTCATAATTATATGTAATATTATAAAGAAGTATCCCAACACAATACATATACATATAATGAGCAATTCCACAAAAGAGTTTTTAAGTCATACCTTCTGAGCCTGTTTTCCTCATTCTTTATGTTGCGAATTGCGTGAGAAAAAGATGAACTCGCGAAATAAACCTTATGACACATTCTTTTTTAATTATAACGTTTATCCCAGTAGCAACCATGTATGTCCATTTTTTCTCGATTTCATCAATTAAAAACCGATATTGACTTTAGTAATTTGATTAAAAGGTTTGCTTTTAAGCTTTAATTTCACTTTTTACTCAACTTGAGATACCGAAGATCTGCAGATTTGATAATTAGCAAATCTAGCAATTTTTATTTGTCCTGGTGAACTCTTTTTTTTTTACGAAGAATGTGCATCATAAAAAATTGTGTTTACTCAAAGATTCAGTGAATAAAATTTGCATCTGTCTGGAGCTGCGCGTTTAAAATAAACCCTACTCAAAAAAGTATAGTATAAAAAAATTGGCGTCGAAATTAGCTCCTCTTTGAAGAATGATTGCTCAGCTTCAGATGAACGTAGCGATTTTTTTTAAATCAAAGCTTGAAATCTCAATCTTTTGATCCAGCTGTTAGATTTTTGATTGGATGCAGGAGAGTGAGGCTGTGCATTGGCATGCATTAAAAGATAACTTATACCCATCTGGTAACGCAGGGGCAAGACTTGTGATCTAAGCACATCGACTACCACGTGCAGTCATACTCGGTGATGGTAAAACTACTAAATTCGTGCGATGGTGCATGAAAATTCCACCTCACACCATTACCGATCCACCTTGAAATGCTCTCACCGGAGCATCACACGTTATATGTGAAACCTATCGATGCCTTTGCGATGCCAAACCGGTGTACGACCATCATGGTCGAACAAAGAAAACCGGGATTCATTCGTAAACGAAACTCTTTCCCATTGCTGTATTGCCCAGTTAACCCCATGATAGATCTTCCTCGTGTAAGCGATTCCTTAGCATTTCATTGCTGATTTCACGTACCTAGCAATGCTGCATTTGCAATTTGTCATGCAGTATTGACAGGATGTCTAATCGTGGTATTAACGATCACACGATCTTCTCTTGAAGACGTTACGCGAGGTCTATCAGATACTGCAAAAGGAACTCGTTACCTGATAATGAGATCAAATTCGTGAGACGTCGTTGATTCCCAATCTCCCAGTCACGTACACCGTTGACGCGAACCTTTACGGCTTTCACTCTTGAGCGCAATAATTTACGCACTCTAAGCTCACGACAATCGATGTATTTTTGTTTAACACACGAAATTTCCATAAATCAAAATTTTTAAGTGTCATCGTCAGAGATAACATATTTTAGTACTAGTTGTTCAATCTTTTTCCGAACAATACGCAATTTTTTTTAATTTTTTGAGTTGACCGCTCCAGACAATTAAAAAACATTGAAAATTGTGAATGTAAAATGTCAAAAATGTAAGTCTCGGTATATACATGCAGAAATAGCATCGGATGCGACGCCTCATTAAGATTGTTTAAAATAATGAAAATTTCCAACAGTAAAATTTTCAAGATCTTGTGAATAATAATAATGTTGTAATCCTTAGTAATTGTAAAAGGTGCAAGTTTTAAAACTATCAACTTTTTACTCTATCACACACACACACACACACAAATGATGAGCTAAATCCGACCGGCTACCTCCTCGTGATGCTTATCGGGTAACCCTTAAGTCGACGGTAAGCATAAGCTACGTTTAGTTTAGATTCGAATACTCCACTTTATCCCAAAATTAGTGTTATTTTAAAGATAACTTAATTCAAAACGCCGTACAATTGCAAGGACAAATTGAAAGTCATGATCAAAAGGTTGAGATTTCATGCTTCAATTTAAAAAAAAACTCCACTACTAGTCCTTCAAATAAAAATTTCTATTTTTGTCTTTGTAACATTATTTTACTTCGAAAAAGATGTATTTATAATATAAAATTATAAAATGTCCAACATTTTATAATTTTATATTGTATCAAGTAACTAAAAAGTTCATATAGTTTTATGATACAATGTAAAATTATAAAATTTCATTCCGAAGGATTGTTAGATAAAAATTTTTATCAAAAAATATTTTTAGAAAATTTCAATCTAACATCTGTGTAGCACTTACAATAACTTTTGTATTTCTTTTATATGTTTAATTGTCAATTCTCGTTCCAGAAGAGTTGCTTCTATACAATTGTCTCGAGCTAATTTCTCTGCTGCAGCACTTACTTCTTTCTCGTGCACTTTATATGTATTTGGATGATATATTGGTACTTCTAGTGAAGCTAGTACTTTATTTAGACCAGTACATCCTTGTCCAGCATTAATACTTCTTATAATAAATAAACAATAATTCATAAGAGCAATTGAAATTAGCATAAACATTTTTAAAAAAAGCAAATATTACCCAATGTTACTGCAGAATTCACATCATAATGTGTAGTTTCCTTTCCTTGCTTACTTTTTGTCTTCAACTTGTGCGATTTATCTGTAGCAACTCGAGTCGTACTCTCACAACTTTCACATTTTACAATGAATACAGAAGCCAATATAAATCGTACTTCGTCAACTATATTGAGTAAAGACAGGGTTTGACTACATGTTCGGCAAATTAATTGTTTTCCTAACGTTTTAATGTGTACTATTCTTCGTCCCTCTACTTTTCCACCGTCAGAATTAACCTCTTTTAGTTAAATTATTCTTAAATTTTTCCCTGCATTAGCTTGTCGTAACTTTAAATTGTATATTGACTCTCTCACACACTTCCCATTCAAATAAAAAACTTTTTACTTCATTCTCGGACATTTTTTAAACAAATTAATGCACGCATACGCAACTAGTATATACTCGTATTTACTCGGGTATAAACAATTAATTTATACATATGTATGACGCAAAATAAGCGACGAAAATATAATAAATATGATAAAGGTATTTTTTCTATAAAGATATATATTTCAATTTCTTTTTTAACTTGAAACGGATTTGAAATATTATGAGGTTCTACGTGTTATATGTATATATATTGTACCATATAAAATGTGTATATATAGACGTATAGTAATAAGATTATTATTATTAAACTTTCAGTAATAGAAACATCAATTTGCAGTCATGGTCGATCATACATATTCCTTACGGAATCATTGCTACATGCTAACAATTCATGCATTTACCGCGGACACAGATGGAATCGTAAATATGAACATATTTATCAACTACTTCGAGAAAGTTGCACTAGCCATTTTTGTCCGTTAATGGGTATTAAATCGATTACTGAGCGAAAAAAAAATAGTGGTGTATTTTTGGTTCCAACCTCCAATACGGAACCTTACTGCCGTAAGTATTTGTTTCTTAACATAAAATTAGTATATTCTAATGTACACTTTATAAAAAATCAACTTATTGAAACGTTTGCGGTCGCTTAATACTTCACTGTAGTTATTGTGTGTACATAGCATGCTGGCTTAATTTTCCAGAATTTTATCACTCATTGTTTATTTTGGATTTATATTTTTCAATTCTTTTAAAATATTATCATAATATATGTGACATCCCCGAAAGCAAGATTCTATAATTAGATTTAATAATTTATTTGTGAACATGAAAGTCTTTATCACGTTGCAATAAACTATTTGTATATATAAATGTATTATTATACTATGTTACAGCTTATTTGCACATGGTATAACGTTATATAGCGGAGCTTTTATGTATATGCCTATTATTTTCACATAATGTTTTATATTTTTTATTTAAAAATTAAAAACTTTGACTTAAATAATTTCTTTTGCAGAGTTGAAAAAAGGAGATTTGAAACTTATTGAAGATCGACTGAAATATGACAAGAAATTGGAAAATAACTTTTTGACAAAAATCAGTAACGAAATATTTGGAAAATAATCGATTCAACCTATAATACAAACTTTTTTTATTTACAATCTTGTATGTTATATCTATTATCTTCGGAATCATTTGTGGCGTAACTTTATAAACGTTTAATTACATAAGAATGATCTATTTAAGAATACCGGTTTAAATTATTTATAAGAATATTTAGCAAATATCCTTTCTCCCTCATTCCAAAGAATTTAAATATATTCAGACCATTAGCTTAAAGTACATTATTTTCACATAAATTTTTGTTACATTTTCATATTGTACTAACAGAACAGTACAAATACGGTCAAATATCCGTTCTATATAAGGTTCTATATATTCCAATAGCTCTTGAGTTTCGAATATAAAATATAAATATAAATGAATATTTTGGAAAGCATAAAACCCTGCCTTTGCCAGGGGAAAGTTAGATAAAAATGAGATTAAAAAAATTCAGTTTATTATACCATATAAATGGAACATACTTCTGTAAAGTACATACAGTATGTAAATATCATAATAAACATATTACATTTTAAATCTATAAAAACAAGGGTATTGCTTGAATCAAAAGTGGATATAATAATTTATGGCTGAATTGTATTTTCAAATAAGTTCCATAAAATTTATCTTAGAGTAAGGGCAAATATAATTTTTTCAAAGAGAGTCGATACTCTCTGGATTACGAATTTGGCTAAAAATATAAGATACAAAAGCATGTAGGAGTGTAAAGTATAGATAATAAGCTTTCATTTGTTTTAGATCATCTTATGAGCACATTTTATTTGAGACTTATGAGCGATCTAGAAGTTAATTTCGTTAATTTTAAATGCATTAGATTGGATAATTAAACTGAGCTGGCGCATAATTATACTTTATTTTACATTGTCCCATGTAACTTTATATAATGAAGTATAATATTTTATTATTTATTTATTTACTTATTTATAAAGTAATATAACAACATCATTTTTGAAACTTGCATTTTTGCAATAACGCAAGAATTATGTAACAAGTTCTAATAAATAATACAAATTTATGTATGAATATAATATGCATCTTTTTGAAACAATGGTGTGATTGTTTTGACTGTTTACATTGGATATATATGTTATTTATAATTATAATTGGAGATGATCTCATGGAGTGCTTCTATATCTTTATTTATGGTATAAGTAATTCTGTCATAAAATCAGTTGTATATAATTTTATAATTTTAAGCTCATATTGAGGAGCAATCATTTAGGGTATTTTTTAATCGTAGTTAGTTTTGAGATTAGTACATTTAGAATTCAAAGTTTATCTGGTTAGTGAACGAAAGATTATTATTAATAAATTAATAAATACGAGATTTAAAAAGAAAAAGAAAATATTTTAATAGTACAACAAGTGAAGACGAAATTGCAAAAAAAAGGATGGGAAAATATGCAAACGATATTAGTTTAAAAAATAAATTATTGACATCAGAATAGTTTAAAGAATATACCGTAAAAAATAATCGAAACGATTGAAAAGTAAAAGTAAAAATAATGTTGCAAATGCAAATATCGATATTAATAAAAATTTAATTACTTAAAAATAAATTATTTCGTGAGAATCTTCTAAAATAGACGTCACTATAACGTCCATAAGTTACGGTTGTCTTTGTACGAAAAGGAAAGAACGCGAAATCTTTTTAGCACTTTCCGCGAATAACGAAAACTTTGACAAGGAAATGGTAATATCGACAAACATAAAATTATCGACTATATAAATCAACTTGAACTAAAAGCAGCCTTAAACGGTTTAAAGTGCTATGCGCGAGAAAAAAGTAGGTAACTGCGAAGTTCTATTACGAGTTAACAACACCACTGCGATTGCATATATTCATAAAATGGGTGGGATCCAGTATCCCGCAAACTTAACAATCTCGCAAGAGAAATATGGCAGTGGTGCGATATACACGCGGATGCGGAATCGCTTGCGCTTCCCCCGGAAACAGAGTAGGAGAACTGCAGGATGACTGGGCATTTGTAATTCTTTCAAACGAATTTGGTCACGCGAAAACCGATCGATAGATGCTTTAACAAATACCTTGGTCGAATTTCATGCTTTTCCGCCCTTTTCAATAATTTTGAAAGTCTTAAAAAAAATAGTTTTTGATAAAGCGGAAGGAATAGTGGTTGCCTTATTGTCTAACCCAAAGCCTAGTACCCCAAATTTAAGGCACTTTCGATAACTCCTCTAATTCATGTCGGGCCAGACTCGAATCTGCTTTCTTCTAATTTCAGCCAGAAGCATTCTCTCTCCCATCTCCACAATACTTTTCCTGGTTGTCACTAAATTGTCTTACAGGCATACGTAAGAAAGGGCATTTCTGAAAAAGCTGCTAAAATAATAATGGCGTCCTTGTAAGGGAGAGCACGCGACATTACAAATTAAATTATAGTGACATTACTGCCACTCACAAAGAGGGGCCACGCTGTGTGGGAGCTGGATTTTGATAAATCTTTTTCCACAGGCTCATTTCATCATAAAACTAACCCAGATACTGGGTTTTTGCTCCATAGGCCCTGTGAGCTGAGATATTAAACCTGAAAATTGGTAAAAATTAGCTGTTTCATATGATTTTAATGGTTTACCAGTGTCATATGCATACTACCTTGTACATGAAAATCTTCAATACATTACTCACTTCTACCTAATCTGAAATATACAAAACCCATCAATTTTCACGTGTTTAAGCTAAATATTTATGAAGTCACTTTTCACCTACGTATTGAGCATTCAGTTATTAAAATGTATTAATACCAGTTAACTCATCAACGATCACTGTTTCAATTACTCGAATGAATTTATTGATATTAACTAATACATTTTAATAACTGAATGCTCAACACGTAAGTGAAAAGTGACTTCATAAATATTTAGCTTAGAAAAGTGAAAGATGACGTATTTTGTATATTTCAGATCCGGTAAAAGTGAGTAATGCGTTGAAGCTGCTGTCGTAACAAACGGGCGGTCGGCGAGGTTAAGCAGCGAAGGCCGCGGTTAGTACTTGGATGGGTGAACCGCTTGCTGTCGCGCTGACTTTGTCCGAGCGCTTAGGTGTCTCCTCGTAAATCCCACAATGAACGAGCAGGAGATGTGAAATGATACGATTTCGGAATTCAAGCTTACTGCTGAGCGAACTCTGCATACTAAGACATTACTCTAAAAACCTGCAGCAGCTACTGCAGAATTCATGGTAAATTGGTGAGTAGCGATACTATACTTGTTTGTTGATCTGTTCGGACGAGGCAGCTCATTATGCCAATTATGATCGAGTGTCACTTACAAGTAAGTTCACTCGATCGTTCAATTTAATGTATTATGAATCCAATATTTAGATTTATAATGATCTGCTGATATGATGATTCAATAATCATCCATTACGTTTTTAAGAGTATAAATCTATATAAAATAGTACATGTATGCGTGTTGCAAATTTCATGAATTTTTAAAAGTTTTGTCATCACATAAAGTTTCTATTAGCATAAACAGTGATAGAGTATTATCAACAACAATGGTAACGGATGACATAAATTATCGGTATAGCGTCCATTAGGATATATAAACATAGAACAAAAGTATTCTTTCTTAGTCGACAATTTAACTTGCATATAACTACACATATGTAAAGTTACAAGTATGCTTAGTGGTAAAATAATGTTCAAGATTGTTGTTAGCATTAGCCTACTATTTTTAGTCATTGAACTTAACAATTCAAAGTCAAGTGCACTCGGTATCCCATCAATGATAAAAGATAAGGTTTCGCAAGTTTTCAAAAGGAATGGTACCAATCTGAATTGTTTCGGTATCCCAGTTGAAATGTTTTCAAATGCAGTTGAGAATCTGTTCACACGTGAAACCAAGGCAAAAGATATACAATTTTTTTTCTTTTCGCGGGATCGAGAAAACAATGTAACGATTAGCCCAGGAGATCAATTAAACTTGACGGATATGAATTTTAATATCGCACGCAAAACAGTGTTTATAGTGCACGGATTCATGTCTGGTGGTAACGCACAATGGGTACGCGAGATGAAAGATGCCTTTTTACAGCTGGTACGCGGTATTATACTTTTATACTTTGTTTTTTTTAATTTTAATCAAACATATTTAAGAAATAGATTAATAGGAATTCGCATGAATAAATAAAAGATTTTGCCAAAGTAATGATGAGTATAGAATAGTAAATCTTAAAGTTCGAAGCGGTATTGTCAACTTTAGCATTTATTGAAAATCTTGTCTTCTTAATATGCTATTAGCATATACTAGTTTAAATTCAGTTGCAGAACTTACGAACGACATATTCAAGCGAACAATAAAAATATTTTATTAACGGAAATAGAGAAACCATATTTTTCATTATGTGCAAAGACTATTTACTTATACAATAGTATTAGAAAATCGTGCGATCCCATTTTCTTTTTATATCATAGAAGTAAAATCTAATTTTTCGTATGGTTTTTAGTTTGTAAAATTTGATTTTACATACAATCCGTAATCAACATATTGAATTTATCAACGTAAAATGGCTCATGTTAGATCTTTTTTTTTAATTTATACGGACTGGCCGTGAAATCGAATTTTACAGCTCTGATAACAAAAAGTCTTGATTGAATTTCCGATCTCTACCGAATGATATTACATCTATTTTCCTTACAAACATAATATAGTTAGTAGACCCGGTCATCGATAGAACATCGATATTTTAACATGTGTGCAAATATAGGAATATCAACATTTTTACGCACCGATAGGCCTATAATGTACTTTGCATATTCTTTCAGTTTATGCTAAAAGCGTTAAACTGATATTTAACGCTATTTGTCTATGCTCGGTTATCAAAATTTGTTACTTATACTTTTGTTTGTTGGAACCAATGTTGGAACATCAGTAGTAAAACACTGAAAAGATCGGAAACGTGTATGGTCAAATAGATCTTAGAATTTCACCTAAATCACGATAAACAATTTTTACTCGCATGACAATTTCTGTAAGATTATCACAAAGCAAGGATTATGTGCTTTTTCGTTTTTAAATCACCGGCGTATTAGTAATATATTATACCAATAAATCGATTAACAGAATACTGGTGATTATCCCGGAGTCAGTTCTGATTCGTATAATAAACGACGCGTTCCAATCGAAGTAGTATAATGGATATTACCGCACTGCGTAAGGATCAGTAGTACACTATCAACACTGACTGTTCTTTCATTGGTATTTTTGCACTTTTTCAATACACTAAAGTATTTTTCAATATACTTGCACTACACTATATAATATGACCTTAAAAGTAATCAATGTAAATTTTACTACAAAAAATAAAATTATAGAATTATTAATTATATTTTCAGGGTGATTATAATGTCGTAATTGTCAATTGGCAGAAGGGTAGCAACACATGGAATTATTATTCAGCCGCAGTTAATACGAAATTAGTTGGCTCGGAAATAGCTAAGTAATTTATAATTGTAAATTTACTGATGTATATACCTAGTATCATGCGCTTTTCGAATTCAAAGTTATTTTATAGGTATTAATCTTCCTGAAGCAGGTCGATATTTTACTAATCAACTGCAATTTTGCTGGATGAGTATGAATATTAATATACATATTATATTCATTTAATTTTATAAGAAATTTTAGTTTTTTTATCAAAAACTCCGAAGGTCACCTACTTCTTTAATTATAACAATATAACATAACATAAATATAAAATATAACATTCTCTTATAAATAATAAAGTTAAATATAAAATATAACTCTTCTTTAAATATAAAATATAACATTTCTACGATATAATTTTGAGCGACGCTTTTTCTATATTATTGAATTAAGGTATATATTTAAGGAGCATTCCATTTAAATAAAGTATAAAGTAACTGAGTTAGTCTGTGACTGGTGAATAATTTTACAAGTTGTAGCATTGTTTTCTTTATATCTATTTATGTAAGCCATATAATTTAAAAAACCAATGTTGAAATAAATTTGTATACAAAAATTTGAAAACATGAGTGAGTCCAGAATACTCAAAACCTTTAGAATATTGAATAAACGGTATTTTTTTTTCAAAAAAAGGCATGAAGAAAAATATATTTGCAATCACTCATTTATAAGACAAGCTATAACATTGCTAATAAATTTTAACTTTTTCTGAATCTTGTCGATCAAAGTTCGTTCTTTAATGTTAGTTCGCCTTCGAGAAATGAATTTTCAAAAAAAACAAAATTATCTCGTGAACTAATCATCGCCGAGTAAAGAAGGCCGTCTTAAAATTTATAAAAAAAATCGCACATTCCGAATATCTAAGTCTCATTCCGATAGGACCATAACTTTTCGAAATAATTAGCTTTAAAGCAGTTGCAAAATTACCTACCTTTTCACACGCATAATTTTGCAACTTATATGCAATAAAATAATTAGCCCCAAAACTTACGTGAAAATTTGAAGCGGAGTGTGCAAAATTCTGGCGCTGTAGGCCCGCCCAAATCCTTATTTATTAGAAAACCATTAAGGTCAATATTAATAAACAAATGTAATTTTTCAAAAACTAATAAAGTTACAGAACTGAGTTTTCGCACAGTTTTTACACCTATGCCAGACATACTTGAGGTGAATATCACAAGTTGATTATTCAAATTTTTGTACAGTTATTGAAAAATTTAAAAAAGCTCGATTTTAGACGGTTTTTTGCGTTCTGCGCAAAAGTTTATAAACCGATTTAAATTTGTCAAGTCAATTCTTGTAGGTCTTTTTGGCAGAAAAAAACGCATCTTTTTGATTTTCTCTCCAACAATAATTTTCTAAAATATAAGCAAAAAACTGTTTTTTGATGAGTTTTTCTTGAAGAACGCACACCTCCGATTTGTCTACTGAGATTTCGATCCTCTACATGCCTATATTTTTTTATGAAGGATTAATTTTTGTAGCGCCCAACTTTAATTCTACTGGACTATATATATTTTTTAAGAATGTACAGAGTGATACAAAAAAATGTTAATTGAAAAGCTCATAACTAGTCTAGATATTCAATAAATTTCTATATACATTTGTGTAGTTGGTATGTACAGGAATTTACCTTTACAAATTTCAGCAATTTGTTTGAGAATATCATGGCCCTACCATTACTACTAGACTGTTTTACCGTCCGGATCCTGAATAATTAGTTATAAGTAAATAAATAATTTAAATTATGCAGATTCGAAATACAGGTATTATACAATTCAATATTTCAATACCTTTAAATATATTCCTGTTCCAAAAAAATTTGTTCCTTTCGTAACAGGAATTTTCGAATGCGTCATTGAAATATTTATTTGGAATTAGGTTACCGAATGATGGGCATAATATAAGGTCATTTGCCTAAGCATCGGACAGTAGAAATGGACCCAATAATTTAAAGTATATTTTTTTAATTGATACAAATTTTTTGCGTCTCGGTAAAACGTATAAGGAGGCAAATTAAAAATTTTAGTTGACTGTAAGACCTCCTAAGATATTCTTCATTTCTAGATGTAATAGAAGGTTCTTTACATACATATTGATATATCGTATTTGATTGACAGTATATTTGGAGAAAACAAAATTAATTAATATTACTATATAGTTCTTAAGCAATGAATAAAATAATCTTGATTGAAGAGCAATTAATAATAGTCTCTCAGCTGTGGTTATCTGAATGATTCTATTATTTTCAGGTTACTGCATGAAATAAAAAAAGATGCTCGTAAAATGTGGCCAGAGTTAAAACAGTATGGCCCGTTATACTTTGTAGGGCACAGCTTAGGTGCGCACATATGTGGCCATGCTTCTTACAGAACAAAAGGGAATGACAGAGGTCACGAAGTGAGATGGAATATTGAAAGGATCACGGGATTGGATCCTGCACAGCCGTGTTTTAAAACAGTCGATACGTCGCTGAAGCTCGATGTAGACGATGCTAAATACGTCGATGTCATCCATTCTAATGGCCGAAGTCTTATATTTTTAGGATTAGGTCTACCTAATCAATTAGGTAATTTTTTTTCTCCAGATTTTCGTCAATAAGTTATATTATTATTAGTATATCATGATTACAAGATTTTTTGAAAGATTTAAATCTCAATGATTCTTTATGAACTCCAGGTGACTTGGATTTTTATCCAAACGGAGGACAGGTACAAATAGGATGTAATAAAATTGACACTTCAATATGGAATTTTATCGCTTTACCAGTAAACGGTAAGCTATATATTTTTACTACTTTGTGAACTAATTCCATTAGTTAAAGATATTCTCTAAATAATGTTTTTCGAATTCATGCATTTAGAAAGACGATTTCTTTTGAAATGTACTGAAAAGGGTAACTACCAAAAGTGAATCTTAAGTTTAAAATATAAAGTAATACTTACTTGCGTATACCTACTTGCGTATTCGACATAATCTATTAAAGAATTAAATAATGTATTATGAACATAATATATAAATCGCAAAATTGAAAAAATTTAAATTTCACAGTTATAAAAGCATCGATTTGCAGCCACGGTCGTTCACATGGATTATTTACGGATACTATAAGAGTTAAACTATCTGGGAATTGTTCGTTTGTAGGGCATGACTGGGATCGGAAATATGACAATATAAGTGAACTTTTAGAAGACAGTTGTGATTCAGACATTTGCCCAGAAATGGGTATTGATTCTGTAAAGTATTATCCAGATGGAGATGGAACATATTTTGTGCCAACAGGGCCGAATGATCCTTATTGCGGTATGTTTGAATATTATAAATTAAACCCTATTTATTTTTTTATTAATTCAATATCATTTAATTATTGTACGTCTTTAAATATCGTTGCTGTAGTACTTCATAGATACATATACTTTCTATCGTCGCCTCAGGGGAAACAGAATGTATCTCAAATTTTATTGGTCGAAAAAATTGTATCGAGATACGCGCTTTTTTCCGATTGAGACGACGATATAATATCAGTATCGAAAATAAGGTAGTTTACCAAAAAGAGACGAATAAAAAAAATTTAATTTACAACACAATACTAATCGTTGACCCGGTAGAAAAATGTTCTATCTGAATTTTCAGTTTGAAAAAGTTTATATCATGAAAGTGAAATTTTATATTGAAACCTCTCGGTATAAACTACACTTGGGAGAAAAGAAAACAAGAAAAAATCTTTGAAATTTATTTAATGTCTGTAAAGGTTTAATCGGTAATAAAGATACCGAGTATAATAACAGATAATAACTTTTTCCATCGAGTCTACGAAATACAGCCTTTTAATTTAATTTTTATGCTACAAAGCTATAACTATTTCTAACCGACAAAATATTAAATAACTCAATTCTTTTCTGATTAGTACAAAAACATGTTTTTATAGCTGTCACCGAAGAAGATAAGGAAAGAATAAAGAAGCAACTGCGTCGTGATAACACAGCTAAAAAAGTTGCTAAAGTTGTGAACACCGTATTACCGTAATTATGCAGTGAAAAATTATCTTCTTTCGAATTATATTATTCACATTTCCAGCTTCATTAGATGCAAGTATACAAATATAAATTGTCAAAATTCAATTGCCACTTCGAGAAAATATTTGTCACAAAAGAAAGCGCAGGTTATTGATATGGCACATTTTGAGTAATTTATTTTCTAGCTTTTTCTATATTTAATTATAGGTTTCCTTTTTTGCATATCGTACATGATAAGATCCACGTTTTGTTTGATTTTAAAAAGAAGCTATTGAGAAAACTGGAGAGGCAGTGAAAGGAGGCCCCAACGAGGTCCATCAGCCTTATCATATTCTTCTCGTTCTTCAGCGTACGATTAGCTTGGGCTTTTTTGTAACATTTACCGTCAAATTGGGGCCTAATTTCTTCTTTAAACTTTTATACGCTAAAAGGTAGTACAAGTTTTACACGTCTACCTTGACATTCTAATATGTGGAAGAATTATTTCCTTGAAAGAATTTTATTTATTGGATATTAATACAGATAATCGGAATATAATAGGCTCATATTAAACATAGGTATATAGCTATTTATTAATTTATTTTTTTCTACAATATATTTAACTTACGCATTAATGCATGTAATAATAATGTCCTACGCGGATGATACAATTGTGATTTGCAAAAGTGATTCTTGGTCAGATAAGAAATAGGAAAAAGAAATATATATACAGCTAATTAAGTAGTGTATATTATTACAAAAAAAAAATAAATATTCTGAGATAGTATTTGAAAATTTGTGATATGGTACGAACGTAAACAATTGACAGAATATATGTAATAAGTAATGCAAGATAATTGTAAGTTAACATTGTTAATGTTATTTAGATTAAACTTATAGTTTATAAATAATATCAAGTTTTTGTACGTAAAATCTATTTACAGGGACTTAGAACATTTACTTCTACAAACTGCATGTACTTTTTATGTCCGAACATTAAATAAATAAATAAACAAAAAAAAACAAATTTCTTGTTTTTTTTTTGTTTTACTACAATAAAAAATAATAATACATACAAAATTTTTTTTACAGTAAATGTTTTTGGAATACTAGCAAAATTTATCCGTGCTCCGCGCAGTTAATTTTTACAAGAAAACCATTGATTAAAGTCTAACAAACACTTGATAATTAATAAATATTTTCCATTTTATGTGCCTTTTTTTATTACTGATCACAATATTAGTATCATACAAAACTTTAGAATTTACTTTAAAATAAAATACTCGAAAGAATAAAACGTAATATGATTTATTTAAGAATCTATTCAAACGAACATGCATAATTCTTTTATTAATTTAAATTAAAATATTAATTAATATAGCGATATTTTAAACTTTGGCACCTTACAAAACGGATATCTATACTCGTAACTTTAAGAGTGGATATACAATAATATTGGAAAATTCAAGACGTACTAAATTCAAATCGATGATTCATATTCTGATAATCGTGCAGTACTTACACGAAATGTTAATTTAAGAAAAGCAATAATGAGTAAGTATATTATAATGTATAAATGAGTGTATAATATGCATTGAAAACTTTCGTTTTTTAATTGTAACAAAATTCTTGACTCGTGCAGATTTAATTATCGGTAAATTTTTTAAAATATTTTTAATTCTATATTTAATTCTTTCCATCGTATTTTTTATCCATTTTAATAAATTATTACACACAAGTGCAAATGTTTAGTTCTTGACGACTAATATTTTCAGCTTAAATTTCTTTAGTACTCCACTCTATCAATTCGAACATTATAGTTTATATACCTTTTTTATTATGATTAGTTTGTTCTTTAATTGATTCGATAGAGTGAAGTACTAATTCAATTGAATCTGTAATAAAAAAAAAAAATACTTAGAGCTTAACATTTTCTGACTAGGCAAACAAAGGCAAGAGGTTCGGTCAAATATACGGATTATTAAGTTAGTAAAAATTCAAGTTCATTAATTTTTATTTAACATATAATATTTTTTCAATCAGAATTAACTTTATAGCTCCTAGAAAAACGCTAATATTGAAGTTTAAAAATTAGTATAATCAGAACAGTATGCCACGTTCATATCAATATGCATGTGGCGTCTGACTCTATTCGGAACTGATCTACTAAGCATATTTTTTTATAGTCTTTATTCAATATACATCATTAATGTAATTGCATTTCACTAACTGCATGACGATCTGATTATTAAAAGAAAAAGTTTTAATGAATCGATTTGACATTTCCAAGCGATCTTTGCGTCATTTGTAGTAGTCAAGTATGAGTGTAAATATTTAGATATCATTTTGATGCTTGTACTCATGGAATTTGTATATAAATATAGTTCAATCTCGACAGTTATAATCGTGGAGATTTCTGATATACGTAAGTCAATCCTTAAATAATTGCTTAGTAAATTAATAAACTAATAATATATTTTTATCGGTCTTGCAGTCTTTTTACATTAATGTGGGCATTTTCTAATTAGTAAATAATTCCAGATTTGTTTATATATTTGCTTTCTAACCGTCAGGTATCATTTTCTATTTTAGTGCACTTTTAAGTATATTATACGTATATTGTAGAGAATTAAATTATAAAAAAAGAAAAACTGTCGAATCGCTATATTAATCGTTACGATAAAAGAGCAGGTTATTTTGAATAGATTGTGTGCACGCACGTATAAAGTGAGAAAATAATTATAAATTTCACTGCCGATAAATGATAAAATTTTATTTACCGTTCATTTATTGCTAAGGTTCAAAATTTATATACATATTTTAAACCAGCAATAGTTTGATTATTAATATGTAATTTATATTGCAGAATAGTTTCCAAATGTAATTTATGGAAGGTGCTTCGGCGTTTCATAATACATCACAAGCAGGTTTGCGTGTGATGTATTATACGATCGTCGGAATAATTTAGGAAGGTCAGAAATATTTCAACGCAATCCCCTCTGCTCCTTGTAACAAAATTAAGCAATCGGATTCGTAATTAACTGTGCATTAACAAAACCATGCTTCCAAAAAAGGTTACCCTCGCAGTAGCTGTCCGCACGCGTTAAAGTAAACACGCGTATATTTAGCACTGCTGTGATCGTTACACGCATCGAACATTACGAATAAATATTTGTGTATAAATAAACTTATATATATGGTATATTCTCGTTTCATTAGTTGACAAATATACAGATTGTCGAGAAGCGGCCGTTCTCTAAAATGTGGTGTAGCCATAAGGGACTTCTAGTACTAGTTATAGCAGTTCAACTGCTACTTCTCCATTCCAAGGATGCTTCTGGCGTTAAAACGCTCAGCTACGCGGAAAGGCTTGCAAAACAGCTAAAAGATTTAACCCCAAATGTGCCCAACCCAAAGGGCTACTTCGAAGAAATATCCAACGCCGTAATGAACCCAATGGACACGGTAAAAAATCTGACCGAACTGGTAGCCACGACCGCCGTTTTCATGAGGAACAACGTGACACTCAACTGCCTCGGCCTACCGATCGACGGTTTCGCCAAAGTCCTGGAACACATACTGACCGAAGAGACGAAGGCCAAGGACGTGCGCTTCTACTTCTCCACGCGGAACATGTCCGACCAAGTGACCGTCCAGGCTGGACAGCCGTTCACCTTGGAAGATGTCGATTTCAACATAATACGACCTACCGTTGTCATATCCCACGGCTTCATGTCCAGCGGTAAAGAATCGTGGCTGACGAACATGAAAAATGGCATTTTAGTTTTGGTACGCTGCTTATCAAGTTTATTATGCATATATGCCATATCATATCAATTTTCAACTAATTTTCCCTTTAAATATATAAGAACCTATAATTATTTCTTAATTCGCCGGTCTCGCTTATTTTATAAATTTGGTTAACTTTTTATGTAAATTTTATATAACTTATATACACTGCATTTATATGGACAAAAATAATTTTTCAATTTTTCATTAATTTTTCGGTTAAAAATTGTTGATCATAGTACTTGTATATAACTTTATATAAAATAAAAAAATTTAATATATAACGAATGCAAGATAGATTACCATTGGACCGTTTTACTGACCGGATCCTGAATAATTAGATATAAATAAATAAATATTTGAAACTGTGCAAATCCTAATTAATTAAAAGTTCACGTTCCTAAAACATTCGTTCATTTCGAAACAGAAATTTTCAAAGGTGTCATTGAAATATTTATTTGGAACGTTACCAGATGATGGAATGCCATAAGTTCATTTGCCTAGGCATCGTTAAAATTAAAATACGATTTTGTAATCCAATCACCAGACTGTCAAAAGTGGAAAGATTACAGTAGCTTCTGGTAAGTTTTACCAGGCGCCTATAAAGTTTTACTATGTGTACATAAAATTTTACTGTTATTTTTAATTATTTTTACTAGAAATTATTGTAATTTTTCCACTTTTGACATTTTGTGATTGGAATACAAAAGACTATTGTAATTTTTACTTGGGAATTTCTCCCCGTGTGCTATAGATGAAGCGTAACTGTATTCGGAATTTGCATAACTCAAAAAATCTTTTTAAGGACATTTGCTAGGATTGAACAGATTCCCTACCTTACCGATTTTTACATTTAATGAAATATACGAAAATAGAGCTTAATTTTTGGAAATAACCCTCTGTCATCATCTCGGTAATGATGTAAACATTACATCGTTCCAGTTTCATGAATGTCCAACCAAAATTACGAACGCAATTTGCTACGACAAAAAATTCTGTGATATTTGGATGGAATATCATGAAATTGGAACGACGTAATGTTTACATCATTACCGAGATGCTAACAGAGAGTATTTCCCAAAAAGTTAATCTCTATCTTTACACTGTAAAAAAAACCTTTGTGAAATTACCTACATTGAGAGTAGGTTATCAGAGTAACCAACGTTGAGAATAGTAAAATTGCTACAATCTATTGTAAAATTGCTACAATATATTGTAAAATTACAACATATTGTAGCAATTTTACTATTCTCAACGTTGGTTACTCTGATTACCTACTCTCAATATAGGTAATTTCACAAAGGTTTTTTTACAGTGTATATATTTCATTGCAAAAACCGATAAGGTAGGAATCTTTACGACCGTAGTACATCTCCTTATAATTATTAATATTTACTTCTCGGTGGTTAAAATGCAAGGCGATAAATTTTTAATTTTTAAGAATCAAAATACGGAATTATAGTAAAGAGTTAAATTGTTGATGCCATATTATTGTAAATATAATGAAGAATTTCCAATAATTAGTTTAGTGACAGTATTATGAATAAAAATATAACAAGGAAAATTAATTTTAGGACGATGTGAATGTTATACTAGTGGATTGGCAACGTGGAAGTAATACATGGAATTACTACGCTGCTGCATTAAACACCAGGATTGTGGGTCAACAAGTCGCTAAGTACTGATTACTAAATAACAATAATAAAATACATATGTTTCAGCTTCATAGTAAGTAACTCTAATAGTAAAAGACCATGCAAAGCCTCGTTACAAGTATATTAATTTAAAAGATAATTCTATAGTAATTAATTGCTTTAACCCTTAAATGACACTGGAGGTCCGAAAGACCCCAGAGTGTTTTTGACCGAAAATTTTTCAAAGTTACGCGC